>JBBPKN010000919.1:0-25305 GCA_038089275.1 Pulveroboletus cf. rosaemariae | reverse complement strand
CCTGATTAGGTAGTTCATGTACTTAGTCAGCATGGTCTGTGCTCAGGATCCCATAATATATAAAGGCAAGGGTAGGCAAGCTGGGATTCCCCAGTCTTGCTCACTTGAGTCTTAGGTTTAGGTTCAGTCTTGCTGGCATAGGCATTGTCTTGTTGCTCCCTTGACTCTCAGCCTGCCATTCTCAGTACTTGACTCTTACTCTTTTGCATCTCACCTAGTTAGGGGCCACTAGTACAAAAGCCCTATAGCAAGATTAGAAAGGTACTCCCCAAGAATTAGGGTTAGATTTAGGTCAATGCATCAAGAGTTGCATTTCAAAGATGTGCTCACAGATATCCTTGTCCCCTCTCAAGAAGAAGTATGAGAAGACCGTGACCTTGCTCACAAACTCTCTTCTTCCTTATAGATTCCCCAAGCCCAGACACCACCATCTCCCACTTCTGTTTGACAACAACCTGCATTTACTCTTTCTCAACCTCACCCCCGCCCCTCTCCTCCTACAACTATGTCTGGCTCTTCTACCACCAAGCCTACAGAACTTTGTCTCAGTGTCCCCAAGCATTTTGATGGCGATCAATCCAAGGCTAAGAACTGGCTGGACATAGTCCAGTTCTACCTCTTTATTAACAGCATGGTCTATGACTCTGATGAGAAGAAGATTGCATTCACCCTTTCATTTATGACTAAAGGGCCAGCACTGTCATAGGCTGCAATGTACTGGAAAAAGTGTATCTCCAGAATGACTGTCACAATGGGAAAATTTTCCACTTTTACCTTCAAGTTCCTGAAAGTTTTCCAACAACAGGACACTATCAATGCCACCATTCACTGGTTGGCAAACACACAGATGAAGCAGGGAAAGAAAGGCAAATGGATGCCTTCCCTTGCTGAATACACCACTGAGTTTCAAAACTGAGTCATCACAGCTAAAATCACTGATGACAACATCCTCATTGGTTATTTCGAAACAGGACTTGTGTCCTACCTCTCCTGTCACATCCATAACCTGGATACAATCCCTTCTACTATTGCTAAGTGGTACACTAAAGCTGCTCACTTTCAAGGAACTATGGAGCATGCCTGCTCTATAGAACAATGGCAAAAGAATTCTCACATGTTTACCTGGACTCCCATGCCCCCCTCTACCATGTCCAAACTGGAAAAAGATCTGAATGCAATGGATGTTGATGCCGTAAAGAAGGGACACCTGACTGAAGCAGGTAGAGCCTTCTGCATCAAGAATAAACTTTGTTTCAGATGCTGGAAATCCAGACATATAAATACAGCCTGCCTGAATTTCCCCACTTCTTCTTCCTTCCCTGCCACCACCAAGGAAACTCCTTGCATCAAGACAGTCTCTGCTGAAGAACCAACAATGAAGATCAAGGAGATTAGCAATGATGAATCAGATGATGGGGTGGCAAGAATAGTTGTGAAGAAAGAATGAAAGAAGAAGATGGAAAGGTGGGGTTTTTAAAATGGAGTACCTTCCCTATGCAAGGTACTCCCTCATTTTCTTGTGCACCTGTACTTGTATCTGCTTCCAAGAAATCTATGAAGATTGCGATTCAAGTCTTTCCTTCCACTTGTGCCAAGAAAGTCATAGCCACTCATGCTCTCATCAACAGTGGAGCACAGATCAATTGCATTAACTGGGACTTCATCAAAAAGAACCAGTTTCCCACTAAGAAGCTTGACAAACTGATCATCATTCAGAACATCAACCACTTAGAGAATAAGAAGGGCAAGATCACCTGAACTTGCAACCTCCTCCTATGCTTTGAATAGTCTGTTCTCCCAGTTTCCTGCTACATCATCACATGCAGGAAGGAGAACATCATCCTTGGATATTTGTGGCTCTGGACCATGAATCCCACCATTGACTGGATGGCCAACATGCTCACCATTCCAGACCCCCCCCTCTGATGACATCACCTATCATGTCAACTCTGTCCACAAACCTCAATTTGATGGACTTCTTGAAGATATCATTGTCTCCCATGATGAACTCTTAGTCTGCTATCTGGACTACATCACCCCAGAGCAATCTATTAACAAATTGCTCTACAACCACCACTTTAGCAGGATCTTAGATCATTGCTTCTCTTATCTCCCAGAAATCACTGTTGCTTGGCTCACCACATCCACTGAGCTCGCTATTGAGGCTGAAAAGGCCAAACCCAAGATGACTCTCCCTCCCAAATACTTTCAGTTCTCGTCAGTCTTCTCTGACACCCTGAAAACTCTTGACCACCTTCCACCCTCTTGCCCATATGATCACAAGATCAATCTGAAGGGCACATTCATCCTGAAGATCAGTAAGGTTTACCCCTTATCATCCCCTAAGTGACAGGCCACAGAAGCATTCCTTGAAGAGAACCTTTGAGCTGGGAAGATCCATCCATCCAAATCCCCTCAAGTGTTATTCTTCTTCTTTGTTAAGAAAAAGGATGGTAAACTCTGCCCCTGTCAAGATTATAGGTATCTTAACAAGCATACCATTTGTGACACCTATCTCCTTCCTCTCATCTCTGACCTCATCAACAAGCTCTGTAATGCTTAGCTTTTCACTAAGTTCAATGTCCACTGGGGCTACAACAATGTCTGTATTCATGACAGACATCAATGGAAAGCTGTCTTCATTATGCATAAGGAGCTCTTTGAACCCACAGTGATATTCTTCAGTCTAAATAACTCACCTGCCACTTTTCAGTGTTTCATGAATGATTTGTTCTGGGATATGATCACTGAGGGATGGCTCATCATTTATATGGATGACCTCCTTATCTCCTCTCCTGATGCTGACACCCATCAGGAACACACCTCCCATATACTCCAATGGATGACAGAACTTGATCTTTACCTCAAATTGGAGAAATGCACTTTCACTGTTTCCCAAGTCGAATACCTTGGGATGATTGTTTGTTCTGGTGAACTTGCCATGGACCCTGTTAAACTCGCTGGCATCTCCTAGTGGCCCACTCCCTCCAAAGTCAAGGATGTTTGCTCTTTCCTTGGCTTTGCTAATTTTTACAGGTGATTTATCCCTAATTATTCCACTATTGCCTGTCCTCTCCTTAACCTTACCAAGAAATCCATGGCTTGGTCTTGGTCCCCTGCCACTCAGAAAGCCTTCAATTCTCTCAAGGCTATCTTCCTCTCTCAACCGGTATTGCAGATGCTGGATCTTACTTATCCATTTGTCATTGCCACTGATGCCTCCACCCATGCATCTGGTGGCATCCTTTTTTAAACTGACATGAATGGGAATTGGCACCCCTGTTCATACCTCTCCCAGACCTTTTCCACCACTGAGTGGAATTATGACATTTATGATCATAAACTCCTTGCAGTCATTCATGCTCTCAAAGCCTGGAGATAATACCTTCTTGGCTCTTTCACTCCCATTTAGGTTTTCACTGATCACAAAAACCTAACCTATTTTAAATCTCCTCAGAAGCTTAACCAATGACAAGCTCAATGGCTTCTCAACATCACTGACTTTGACCTGCAACTCTCCCATGTTGCCGGGCTGGATGCCTTATCCTGTTACCCTGATCTTTGTCCTGACACTTCCCAGGATAACCAGGAAGTTACTCTCCTTCCACCTGAACTTTTCATCAACCTTATTGATGCTAATCTATCCACCCACATTAAGGAGCATCAACACAGTAATCCCCTTCACCTCTCCATCCTGCAAAAACAGGATGCTTCCACAGATGAGAAATTCCTGTGCTTCTGCACCTTCAATTGGAAGGAAATTGATGGTTTGCTCACTTACTGCAACTGTGTCTTCATTCCTTCCTCCATTAATCTCTGTCATGCCATTCTCCAATGATGTCATAATCACCTCTCTGCCAGCCATTCCAGTTATCTCAAAACCCACCAACTTGTCTCTGCTGAGTTTTGATGGCCCAGTCTTGCCTTCTTCATTTGCAACTACATTGCTGGTTGCCCCATTTGTCAACAAAACAAGGCAAATACTCACCCTTCTTACCCTGCTCTTTTCCCCATTCACTCCACTGCCACTTACCCCTTCCAACAGATCTCTTGTGATCTTATCACCAACCTCCCTCCATCCTCTGACTTCAATGCCTTGTTGGTCATGGTTGACCATGGGCTTATGAAGGGGGTAATTCTTTGCCCTACCAAGAAATCTGTTACTGCTGAGGGTATTATCACCCTCTTCTTCCAGAAAGTCTACCTCTGATATGGTCTTTATGACAAGATCATCTCTGATTTAGGCCCTTAGTTTGCCTTAGCCTTTGCTAAGGAGCTTGGAAAACTCCTTGAGTACAATTTATCCCTTTCCACTGCATATCATTCTTAATCCGATGGTGAAACTAAATAAGTTAACCAGGAAATTGAGATGTACATCTGCATTTACTGCAGTTCCAACCCCACCAGATGGGCTGACTCCATCACCCATGCCAAATTTGTTCACAATTGCCACCCCCACTCTGTCACTGGGCAATCTCCATTCTATCTCATGATGGGATATGAACCCTGTGCCCTTCCTTCCATTATCGATGAATCACTGATGCCTGCTGTTGCTGACCACACCAAGGCACTTCTTGCTGCTTGCAATGAAGCACTTGCCACCCATGATCTAGCCTGCCAGATCATGGCATCACACATCCACTCCACCTTCTCCCCATTTGCCAAGGGAGATAAGGTGTGGTTAGAAGCCTGCAATTTGAAACAGGCTATTGTTCATCCAAAACTCTCTCCCAAACAGGAAGAACCCTTTACCATTACAGAAGTCCTTTCCCCTATTACCTATCACCTCTGCCTCCCATCCACATGGAAAATCCACCCAGTTTTTCATGTGTCATTGTTATTGCCCTATTGCAAGAATGATATTCATGGAAAAAACTTCCCCACTTCCCCCCCAGACCTTATAGAAGGTGAGGAGGAATATGAATTGGAACGGATATTAAAACATCAAGGTCCCCCAGGTAACTGACAATTCCTGATCTGATGGAAAGGGTACTCAGCAGAAGACGACTCCTGGGAACCAGAAAGGAACTTGAAACGATCCAAGTCCACTTTGGATGAGTATAAACTCCTTCACCCTCACCATTTCCCCCCATCTGCTCCTTTTCCTCCTTACTCCACTAAGAAGTCCAACTGTCATTTGAAATAACAATGACCTTCACTGTTAACCAAGGATTCTGGTCATGCAACACTCCTCTTGACACCCCACCTCCATTCACATCTTAACTTCCCACTGTGGAAGTCCCTGATGAGCCTTTGCTCATATCCTCTCTGTCTTCTCTCACTGACACTTTTTCTTCTCCACTTTCTGTACTCACTTTGGAACTCCCTTCCAAGGATTTCATAGCCTCACCCCCTGCTATTACCATTGGCCCTGCTGTTGTTGCTCCTATCCCCATCCCACCTCCTGTCATTGATACTTGGTCCACTGGTATCCTCAGTGTTGACCTACTACTCTCTGTGCATGCCCTTCATCAGAGTGTCCCATCCTCCAATTACTCTCATCAGGTTATAACTTATATCATGGACTCCTGCCTTGCTGTCCCCATCAGCTCACACCTAGACATGTTCTTGCCGCTCTGGCTTATTTATCAAATATATATGCAGCTCCTCTGTCTCCCCCTCTTGGCCTCTGCCCTCACTCACATCCCTCATGCTCGTGTCTCCCTTGCCCAAGCCCTCATCATGTCTATTCACTGGGAACTCTTATCCAACATTGAAATCCTTACCTATCAGATGCACATGGGTGAGTTCCTCACTGATCTAGACTGCTATATGCATGAGCTGGCCACTGCCAGAGGATACACCCCTTCTACTCCTTCTGCCTCTTCCTCTCCTCTCAATGATGATGAGCTTGCTGCACTCAAACATGCCAAAGCCTGGTGAACTGGCCTTTACAGTGATGGCTATCTTCCTCCCTCTCATCCTTGCTTTCGCGAAGCATGCTTCCATTGCTGCTGCCTGGGCCACATCTGGATTAACTGCCCCTCCTATCAATGTCCCTACTGCCTCTGTTGACACCCAGGACATACTCAAGCTTACTACCCAGCTCAGTGCCATGTCATTGACCCACTTATCTCCTCTTCCTCTTCCTCCTCATGCAGTTCCTCCCACACCTCCTGCCATTCCTGCAGATCCTGCCACTCTCAAGGCTCTTACCACTGCCCTCCCATGGCTCTGTCACCCCCTCCACCTTCATATCATACTGATGATGATTTCCACAATGATGTCATTGATGAAGTTGGCTGGGCCAATATCATGGGCTCCCCCAGACCCACTTATGATGCCTTTTGAGATGTCATGAGTTTTCCACCCCTAGCAGGGGGGTAATGTTATGTTTCCTCTTTTCTTTCTTCTTTTCTTCTTTCTCTTATCCTAGCTTCTGCTCTTCTTGCACCTTAGGTGCTCTCTTGTTCACTTGTCTCTATAGATTCTGCTCTTCTTGTGCTCTAGCCTAGCCTAGACTGCTTTTTTGTTATGCTCTTTGCCTGGGCCTTCTATCTCTTATCAGCTGACTCATAATCATTCCATCTTTTTCCATCTGTTTCCACATGGATACCTTACTCATCATTCATCAGCATGATTACTCTTTACATTTCCGCCCCAACCTTACTTGTTGTACTATAAAGTAGCATACTTCCTGTCCTCTCTCTCTTTATGCTACTTCTACCTTGTGATCACCTCACAAGTCCTTGCATCTCCACTACTTCTTGTACCTACATACTTGGAATCCACTGCTTGTGTCCTGGCACTTATCCAGAAGATCATTAGCATCTGATCTTGGCACACCCCTGGGAATGTAGCTGGTATCACTAAGGCACAACACTTTATTTGTTGCCTTCCACTCATCTTGAAGCTTACCTTCAGTTCACTTCATCCTCTTTACCCACAGCAAGGTCTACGCCTGTCCCTACCTGGGCCTAGTATAATACAAAGGAACAGGAACAGAAATTGAGGTCAGAGGAACAACAGAGTTGTATTGAAATGGTATGGAGTTAGTATAGGTAAAGTTGTAATTAATCATTAGATAGGAGAAGACAAAGGTAAAGGGAACTAGGAAACATGCAGCTTAAAGCATAGAAGCAACTGGAGTTGCATCAGAGACATAGTGGAGTTGACCTGTTGGCACAAGATGTGACAGTATTCCCCTCTTAAGGCCTGAACCCCTGAAGGCTGTGAAGCATGTGCTCTTGATGAATAAGTGAGTGGAGCAGGCATCAGGGTTTAGTTGGCCAGAAAACCATAAAAGCAAGTACCACCCCAGAGACTTCCACACTAGTATCCCTTATTATGTCTTTATTCACCAACATTTACATCTGGTCTGATGAGCACCTGGAGGAGCACATTGAAGATGAAGAGGAGCTTGGTGACACAAAGTATGCTGAGCAGAAGTGGCAGGGAAAAGTGAGAAGAGAGAAGAAGGCTTGGAAGAAAGTAGAGAAGGCTTGGAAAGCAGTGGCAGTGGTCTGGAAATGGGTGAGTATAGGAAATAGGGTCAGAACCTAGCACTTTAACACTGGCTTAGATGGAGGAACTTCACCAAGCCCAGGAGGTGGGGTCAAGTAATGGCAATGGCAAGAGAAGAGCAGAAGAGGGATTAGAGTGCCGAAGGTGCAATAACCGGGAACTGGGGTGCCAGGTGAGCCTGGACAAGTTGACATCATGCCTTGCTTGTATAGAGGCAAAGGTAGGGTGTGTATGCCCTGGCCAGGAGAAGCTGGAAAGGAAGCAGAGACAGAAGATGGGAAAGAAAGGGGTGTCTGATAGCAGGGCAGACTCAGAGAAGACAGAGGAGGGTCTTTGGCAGGTGGCTGAGGGCTGTTGCCTAATGGGGGCATCAATAAGGGAGATGGGCTGGAAGATATGGCAAGAGGCCAAACACAAGAACCAGCTACTAGAGCAGCTGGTTGATGCATTGGGAATGGCATGGGTGGAGGAGACTAGAGAAGCTGGGAGTTTGGAGAGCAAGAACAGGAAGGTGGACAAGGTGGCAGTGGAGCTGTCAAAACTTTGTGTGGAGGTTGGCAAAATTTCCATGGTAGACAAGGAGATTGAAAAGATGATCTTAAAATAGATAGAGGATCTTGTGATTAGATCACTAGATCCACTACAGTTGGTTAATCATAAGATGGCCTAGGTTTGTCCAGGTAATGGAGATGAAACTCCTTAACAATCTCCAAAGCATGCCCTAATTCAGTGGCAAGAAGCCACGAGGTCTCCTCATCAGTTTTCTCATAATCTAACCACTTAATCAAATATAGTAATTTGCAGTTCCTTTGCCTATGATCTATCTTTGAGTCTAGAATTTCGGAAATCTCAAACTTCAGTTCACTGTTGATCTCAACTGGGGGTGGAGGTGGTTGCACATGATCTGGGATCACATTGGAGACAGAGGGTTCAAGTTGAGAAACATGAAAGACCAGATGAATGAACTTCATGTTCTCCAAAAGATGGAGTGTAAAGAACAGCAAGCCTGCCTGAGTGATAATGGAATAAGGATTTAAGTTCTTTTTGGCAAGTTTCTTGAAAGGCCATGTAGTCCTAAAGTACTTAGCCTTGATGAATACCTGGTCACCTACTTTAAAGTCCAGTGCCAGAGATTATCAGGCATCTGTGGGTCCTTGGTATCTGACTTGGGTGGCAGCTACTTCTTCACAAAGGAAGGCATGGAGAGAGTTGAGGTCTATGGTGTATTCTCAAGCTTGGGTGGAGGTGAGATTGTGTTCCAGGTGCATGGAGATGTTTGGATGGTAGCCCTTGTTTGTGAAGAAAGGAGAAACACCTGTGGTAGCATTAGAGGTGTTGTTATAAGTGAACTCTGCAAGGGGCAGGAGTTCAGACCAGTTGTCCTGCTGATAGTTGCAATAAATGCATAGATACTGCTCCAGGGTTTGATTCATTCACTCAGTTTGACTGTCACCCTCCAGATGATATCTGAAGGTGAAGTGGAGATGGATATTGAGGGCTTGACCCAGAGAACAGAAGAAATGGGAAACAAACTCTGAACCTCAATCGGAGGTGATGTGGAAGGGAACTCCATGTTTGGAAAACACATGGAGTAAGAAGAGTTTAGCAAGCTCTGGGGAGGTCACCTTGTCATCTGTAGGAATAAAGATGCACTGCTTTGATAGATGATCTACCACAATGAGGATGGTGGAGTGACCAGAGGAAGCCAGGAGCTGTTTAATAAAATCCATAGAGATGGAATTTCATGGCTTTTCTGAAATAGAGAGCTGCTTGAGGAAACCATAGGGTTTGTAATGGAGTACCTTAGCATGGGCACAAGCTGTACATAAAGAAACATATTCCTTGATAAATGCTCGAATGCCAGGCCAGGTATACTCTTGGCAAATGAGCTCCAGTGTCTGATTCTGACCAAAGTGTCCAGATAAGGGGTGGTCATGCTTGTAGTGGAGGACCCAGAGTCAGAGGTCAGAAGCATTGGGGACATAGATGCAGTTATTCGAATGCAAGAAACCTCCTGGGTCTCTAAACCAACAAGAGTTAGACAGGAGGATACTGGAACAGTGGATAGAGGCAGTAGAGTCAGAAGGGAGTACCAAGATGATGTCACAATGAAGGGTTTCGATGTCAAAGAGGGATGTGGACTGGAAGACTAGAGATGCTAGGAAGAAAGTCTGGAAAGATGTAGCAAGTTGTTCCTGCATGAACATGGGCCAGAAGTTATGCAGATTGATGAGGGCATAGTTGCCATTCCCTGCACTGGGATAGATGTCCCATCATCTAGTTAAAGCATCAGGTTTAGTGCCTAAATGGCCAGGGTGAAAACAGATGATCAGATTAAACTGAAAGAGAAACTCCGACCACCAGGCTTGCCAGTGGGTCAGAAGTTTAGACATAGTGAAATATTCCAGGTTCTTATGATCAGTAATGACATCCACTGGGGAACCAGAACCTTTGAGGTAATGATGCCAGGTCTTGAATGCAGTAAAAATAGCAAGAAGCTTCTTATCATGGGTATCATAGTTGAGTTCTGGTGCAGTGAGTGTATGGGAATAGAAAGCAACAGGGCAGACCTTGTCATCCAGGGACCAGAATGAGAGGATTTCAGTGATGGCATAGTCAAAGGCATCAGTCTCAATGATGAGAGGAGCATCAGAGACCCAATGGGTCAAAATTGAAGTGGAAGTAAAAGCATCCTTGAGGCACTGGAAAGTGGCATGACAAGAAGCATCAAAATCCCAATGAGCAGACTTGCAGGTAAGGTAAGTCAGGGGAACAACGATATCAGAGTAGCCTCAGATGAAGTGGCAGTAGAAGTTAGTGAAACCAAGAAAGGACTGGATATCCCTGATCCTGCGAGGCTTGGGCCAATCCAGAATGAATTGAATCTTTTCAGGGGACATCATAAGCCCACAAGAAGAGAGTAGATACCCAAGATACTCAATGAAATTGGTATGGAATTTGCATTTCTCAGATTTGGCAAAGAGGCCATGCTTCCAGAGGTGGCAGAGGACTTTGCAGACATGCTTGGTATGTGATGTCCAGTCAGCAGAGAAAATTAGGATATCATCCAAATAAATGATTACTGAAACATCAAGAAGATTGGCAAAGATAGAATTAACAAACTGCTGGAAAGCCACAGGGGCATTGGTGAGCCCAAATGGCATGACAAGCCACTCATAGGAGCCATAGTGCATACAGAAAGAGGTTTTCCACTTGTCACCCTTAGCAATATGAACTAAATAGTAAGCATGCCTAAGGTTGAGTTTGGTATAGACAGTTGCATGGCTTGAAGTGTCAAGAAGATTGGAGATGTGTGGAAGGGGGTAGCAGTCTTTCTTTGTGATCTTGTTGAGGCCTTGGAAATCTACACACAACTGAAGAGATCCATCCTTCTTCCAGATAAAGAGGACAGGAGCAGCATAAGCAGATGTGGAGGGTTGGATGAAACCGGTAGCAAGATGTTTGTCTAGGAAAGTCCTGAGTGCTTCAAGCTCAGAGGGTGACAGAGAATAGGTGATGCCAACAGGTGGTGAGATGCCTTCTTCCAGCTCAATCTTCAGGTCAAATTTGCAGTGAGGGACAAGAGTAGATGCCTTGCTTTTGCTAAACACATTGGCAAAGTCATGGTATTCCTGAGGAATGCCAGAAAGGTCAGCTGGAGAAGAAGCAATGGAAGCAGAACAGAGATGACTCTCTGGGAGTCAGAGCTGCAGATAGAACAGGACTGAGCCATCAAGGCTACAGGTATGTGTGAGTGCTGATGAGCTGAGTAGCTCAATCAACAGAGGTTTAGGGTTATGGGAACATGGTGAATTGGGTTTGGAGTCAGCTTGGGTTGGAGGAACCAGAGGCTGTGGAGGTGAGCTTGAAGATGTTGGCATGTTTGGTTCAGATGATTGGAACAAGATATGACTTGATACCCAGTCAATCAATGGATTGTAGTGGGCAAGCCAGTTGTGTCCTAGAACAAGAGAACTAGATCCATCCAACAGAGTAACATAGAATGTCATCAGAGTAATATTACTGGTGTCAAAACAAACAGAAAGATCAATGGCATTCATAATCATAGAATTGGAAGAGCCATCAAACAGTCAGAGCTGCAATGGAGGAACAGAATAAGTTGGAAGATTGTAAGTACTGACTAACTTGGTACCTATGAAGCAGTCTGAAGAACCAGAGTTAATCAGGGCAGAAAACAGAGAAATTTCATGTGAAACAAGGGTGATGAGAGGCATAAGTGAAGTATTTTCTAACAGAACAGATGTGTTAAGTTTAATCTCCAGTAAAGCATGGGAAGGATTAACACAACCTCCAGCCTGCGTGGAGTCTCGAAGGCTGTGGACTATTTTTTTGCCTCTGAGATGAAGGCCTCCTGTTATATCCCAGACCTCCAACCTGAATTCCAACCCCATTCTGACCCAGCTTACAATTGGTCTTCACACCTAGTAAGCTGCTCTAGCCCTCTGACTCTCCTCCAGGCAACTCCAGCCCTCTGTCACCATTCCAGTCTCTCCCAGTTATGCATGTACACTTCCTGCCCCTCAGTGTTATATGCTCCCCTGGGCTTCCATACCCTCTCCACCCCATTCCACTTCCAGTCTATCTCTGCTCCAGTTAAGTACTACCCTAGTTCCCCTTCATCATCTCCAGACCATCCCAATATAACACTGTTACTGTTCCCAGTCAGCTACCATTACCATCATTGTTACTATTCCTGTTCTGTTCCTGTTCCTTGCTCTCCCCTGTTTCATCCTGTCACCCTTCAGTTTCAGTCTGATATGATTGAACATTGTCTTCCTGACATCTCCACTTGTTTCCTAGATATCTAGACATCTGCTTTGCTTCTGAGTTTGCACCTGTCTCATTTCATTACACTTCTAGATAGTTCTGCCTCTCTGAGGTATAAGTACTGTAGTTCTGTATCTTGTATCTTAGTACAAATATCAACACAAACACCAGAAAACCCTCTTGTTATCATCCTTACTCTGCTCAAGCCCTTGGGCTCACTCTGACCCTCCAGGTTACTTTGGAGTACCTTCAAGGCTACACAATATCCTCAAAGGAGTCATAAAGCCTCACCCCCATGACTAGGCTTGACTCTCCTTGTCCTGCCTGTCCCTTCTGTTGAGCATAGAGACAGCCTTATCACCCACCCCAACATCTATGTAAATTGGGACAATAGAGAAGTGCAAGAGTGCACCCCATAAGGTGAAGCCAAGTCCTGTTTGACCATTGAAACCCTTCCTAGATTTCCCTGGAACTCTCCGGAGCACCCCGGAGTTCTGATCTTCCTTCAGCATCAAGGGTTTCATTTAAAAAAGAGGAACTGGTTAAAAGTATACTTGTCTTGGTATAGGTTTTAACAGTCTCTTTTTAGTGGGATGGAAAGTTTTAACACCTCCAGTTTGGTTTCTGGAGCAGAGGTTTGGGCACTATAAGCTTTGGCCACCTTGAAGGAAGACTTGGGGCAGTTCTTTGCTATATGCCCTATGATTCCACAGAACAAACAGAGGTAATTCTCCAGTTGATGCTTGTGTTCTTCAGTAGTGAGCTTACCATCCTTATCAAGCTTGGATGATAAGTCCTGTTTCTGGGGAACAGGCAACTTGGAGAAGCCAGGGTAATTAGCTGACTTGTTTCTTAATTCATTAGAACTGGAGGTCAAAATGGAGGATACAGTGGGTTTATCAGAGGACTTGGACAGGTGAGATGACTTTTCTTGTCAGCTAAGTTTGGATTTGTGCTCCCAGTAGTGAGCATCAATGGTCTGTGCCAGCTGGCACAGCTCAATGAGTGTTGGCAGCTTGCCAACACAGGAAAGGTCATCTTTGATGCAGTCTGGCAGACCATTATAGAAATAGTGGCAGAGGGCACCTTCTCTGTAACCCTGGACTTGGGATGCAATTCTGTTAAACTCAACTATGTATTTGTTGATTTATTGACCATCCTTCATAGTCAACTGGTCTAGCTGGTGCTCTGCATCTCTGACTGGATCATGGGGTCCAAAGTTGGTCTGGAGTTCCTGAATGAACTCCTTATAATTGTCCATCCACAAGGGGTGGAAGTCAGGGTCTTTGGTAAGGAGGAGGTCAGGCTCAAACCATTCCAATGCCATGCCCTTAAGGTAGGACTGAGCATAAGTAACCTTGGCTTAGTCATTGGCAAAGGCTTTGAGACAATCCTGGAAATTTAATTTGCACTGCACTAGAAAAATGTGGAGCTTCTGAAGATCAGTTCCATCAAACTGGTCTGGTTCCCATACTTTGGTATGCTGCAATGTTTCAGAGGTATGACAGGAAGAGTGAGCTAATCCATGGATGGTGCTAGCAAGATTAGTGATAGTGTCATGGTGAATGGGAATAGGTTCTGGATCTGGAAAAGGTTCAGGGTCATTCTCCAGAATATTAGAATACTTATTGGAGGGGTTATCTCCAGGTTCATCTGATACTCCTGGCTGGGTGCCATGATTGTCAGGGGTATGGGAAGGTTGAGGAACCTTGGAACCATCAGGGGCTTCATCAACTTGAGTGCTAGGTGTGGACAAGTGGAAGGAAGCAGAAGCCTATGAGGCTGAGCCTGGTGCACAGCAAGCAGAGAAGCTTTTAAACTGATCTAGGATGGTGCAGGAGCAAGCTCTGGTTACATGGATAGACATGACAGCAGTACCAGCACAAGTGGGAGTTTGAATATACTATTATAACTGTTTTGACATACTCTGGGGGTACTCTGGATGACTCCAGAGTGGACGGGCTTGGCTTCACCTTATGTGGTGTGCCCTTATGCTAGTACTGAGTGCCCCAATTTATAAAGGGGTTGAAAACTATTGGAGGTCTGGAATTGGCTGTAGAGCTTTTTTCCAACAAGAGACATGATGTCAAGTTGTGAGGCAGGAGGGGTCTGGGGGGATCATAATGTTGTATTATGGTTGATATTCAAACTAAAGTACAAGATACTGAACTCCAGTACTTATACCTCAAAGAAACAGATTATCTAAAAAGGAAATGAAGGTATGAAAAAAGTTGTCTCATAAGCAAAGCAGATGCCAATGCATTCTGGATACAAATGGAGATGTCAGAGGAGACAATGTTGAATAATGTCAAACTGAAACTAAGTGATGACAGGGAGAAGTGTGGCACAAAGGAACAGGAACAAAAAGTGAGGTCAGAGGAACAACAGAGTTGTATCGGAATGGTATGAAGTTAGTATAGGTAAAGTTGTAATCAACCATTAGGTAGAAGAAGACAGAGGTAAAGGGAACTAGGAAACATACAGCTTAAAGCATAGAAGCAACTGGAGTTGCATCGGAGACATAGTAGAGTTGACCCATTGGCATGGGATATGACACAGCTTGCCTACCTTGTTCTTTATATATTGGGAACCTTGGTGCACAGACCAAGCTGACTAAGTACAAGAACTATCTAATCAGGGAACCCTAAGACCTGGTTATAAATAGAATGATCAATGAGGCTAAAGTATGGAGCAGAGATTAAGAAGTATGGCAAAAGGCCATGTGGATGTGAAAGAATGGAAGAGAAGTATCTATGAAATGAAATGCAGGGTCAGAGGTGCTTGTACCATGAGGATGGAGATCTCTGCCACAGATGAGATCCAATCTATAGATCTGCCACAGATGTATCTAGGATTCAAATTCAGACCCAGATTTAGATAAAATAAGATCCATGGAGATTAGATGGAGGGCAGTTCCAGGGAAGATCCTGGAAAGATACATGTTAGGTAACTTATGATCACATGACCACTGCTAGGAAGAGGATAATAAATACTCTTAAAGAAACTAGACCATAGACTAGGATTAAGCTTTAAAAGAGGTATTTTGTGCACAATTATGTGATGTCACATGACTGGTTCTAGTGCTGGAGTATCACTTTGTAACACAGGCCAATCCAGGATAATTTGGACTTTGTCAGGGAACATAGTGAGCCCTGAAAAAGAGAGCCAGTAACCAAGATATTTATTGAAATTGGAATGGAATTCACATTTCTCAGGTTTGACATAGAGACTGTGTTTTCAGAGATAATGGAGAACTTTGTGGATATGCTTAGTATGAGAAGTCCAGTCAGGAGAGAAGATTAGAATATCATCCAAGTTGTTATGGACTGGCTTGTATAGGCTCTACATCTAACCCTAATCCAAACTGCCTTGGGGTTGTGCCAAAGTTGAAGTTTGTTATAATTTTTATCTCATTTTCTTCATTTTCTCTTTACCCTTGCCACTCTTTATATTGTCACATCACATGACCTTTTCACATTTTCACATTTCACATTTTCACACTTTCACATTGGCACAGATCTGGACTATTATGGTGTTAATCTCTAAATGACCTGTTCTAACCCTAAACAGTCTGCTTTGAGAGGGTGTGTCAGTTTTGTTGTTGGATTCAGATTGAATAGAATAAGAGGGCAGTATGGACTCAGGGTAGCAAAGCCTGAGGAGCCATAGCACTAGTTAAGACTTGAAGAATAGCCTGTATTGCAAGGCAACACTAAGAGAACAATGTACAAGATAAACAAGGTGGTTAAGGCTAGGGAGCTGAAATCAAGGAACTACCTGCTACTTATACTAATTCTAAGTGTGCACAGACCACCAGTGAGTCCAGCACAATACCTAAATAGGAAATAGGGCATAGGGCAAGGGTAAAGGATATGATCAAACAGGCCATGTGAATAAAGTGTGTATCAAGGAAGAGACTATGTAAAATGGAAGTCAGGGTTCAGGGTAAGCAGAGATTAAACCATGTCCTCTGCCATAAGGCTGAGGAGATCCCATCTAGAGATCTGCCATGATCAGATCTGACCCTTATCTAGATTGAGATCCAGATTCATCAGAGATTAGATTGGAAGATGTACCTATTATCTGAGATACTAGATCCAACCATAAGCTGTGCCTAAACTCCAGGAAAATACTCTAAAGTGACAACTCAACCATATCCTAGGGTTTGTCCTTGTTTGGCAAGAATGTCTCATGGTCATGTGCTTGTCATGTGACTCTTCTGCTAGTGAACTGTTCATTTATAACATGGACTGGTCTGGACTCTGACATTATTTGCCTCATGCTATCCTCATGTATTTCTAGGTCCTCACTCCTTTTCTGCCATTGGTTGGCTTATTGTACTTTAGTTTAGGGCCAGTCCATTGTACATGGTCTGTGCACATCTCTGTAGCATATATAAAGAAAAGGTGCAAGCCTGGCTAAACCCAGTCTTGCATACCTGAGCTCTTTGCTTTCATAAGTTCAAGTTTCTTGCCTCTTGCCTTATATTCTTTGTCTAGTTCCTTGGCTCTAGCTCAAAGCCTTGACCCTCAGCAGTAGTATTAGAGTGCCCTCAGGCCTCAGAAGCATTTCAGAAGTTTGCACCAAGATGATGTTTCAAAGTTGGATTTGAATAGAAACAAAGATAAAGAGATGCCTAACCCTAAATGAGATATAGGACTTAGAGATGGGAAATACTCAGGATAGCTAGGCCTGAGGAGTAAAGAATGAAACATCTGGATTGCTTATTGAGATAACTAGATGTTTAAACAAACAAGTGCTCAAAGCTGGGAAGCTAAGAGCTATATAAGTGACCTATTTATACTATCTAGAGTGGCACACAGACCACCAAGTCTACCAGGAATAAATACTAAAAAGGTAACAGACATAGGGTGAGGGTAAAGGGTATGACTAAGGAGCCATGTGTATCAAGGGACTAAATGAAAGAAAAGTTTAAGAATAAAAGGGAAAACTTCAGGGTCAACAGATATTAAGATAGCACTCTAGCCTTAAGGCTGAGAAGATCCCATCTGGATTTCTGCCACAGATCAGATCCATCAATCTAGATCTAAATTTAAGATCCAAGATCAGATGTCATCTAGATATGATTGGAAAATACCATTATCTGAGATCTGCTGCTAATCCTGTGCTAATCCTTTAGTCAAGATATACTCTGATAAAAACTAACCATAGCCTAGGGTTATGCTCAATCTGGCATAGGAGTCTCACAATCACATGATGAGCACATGACTCTTGTGCATTTGAACTTGTTATTTGTAATACAAGTAGACAATAACCAAAATGTCAAGAAAATTGGCAAAGATGGAATTAATAAACTGCTAAAATGCTGCAGGGGCATTAGTGAGATCAAATGGCATAACAAGCCATTCATATAAGTCATAGCACATGCAAAAGGAGGTCTTCCATTCATCACCCTTAGCAATGCAAACCAAATGATAAGCATGTATAAGATCAAGTTTGGTATAGATAGTTGTGTAGTTGAAGCATCAAGAAGATTAAAGATACACAGAAGGAGATAGTAGTTTTTTTTCATGATCTTGTTGAGTCCATGGAAATTGACACATAGCCAGAGTAAGCCATCCTTTTTTTGGATAAAAAGAATGGACATGGTATAAGTAAAGAAGGAAGGGCAGATAAATCCCATGGAAAGGTGCTTATCTAAAAAGGTTCTGAGTGCTTCAAGTTCAGAGAGTGAAAGAAAATATGTAGTGCCAATAGGCAGGGAAGTTTTATCTTCCAAGTTAATCTTTAGATTGAAATTGTAGTAAGAAGCTAGAGTGAAAGCTTTGCTTTTGCTAAAAACATCAGCAAAGTTGTGATATTCCAGAGGAACACTGGAGAGATCAACTGAATGGGGGTCAATGGAGATGGAATGGAGATGGCTCTCCTGAAGTCAGAGTTGTAGGCAGAGTAGCACTGAACCATTGAAACAATAGGCACATGCAAATGCAGAGGAACTAAATAGCTTGATTAATGGGGGTCTGCAGATAAAGAAATACAGTAAATTAGAGTCAGAGTTAGCCTTGACCAAAAAGGTCAGAGACTACAGAGGTAAGCTTGGAGGTATTGGCATGTTTTGTTCAGGTGAGCAGAATGAAATACTATTCAATATCTATTCAATTAACAGATTGTGGTGGGTAAGCCAGTTATGTCCTAGAACAAGAGAACTGAATTCATCCAATGAAGTAACATAGAATGTCATTGGAGTAATGTTACTGGTTTTGAAGCAAATCAAAAGGTTAGTGGCATGAATAATAATAGAATTAGAGAAGTCATTAAACAATTGGAGATAAAGTGGAGATATGAAGTAAGTAGAAAGATTGTATATATTGACTAGCTTTACATTTATGTGTTATGAAGTAACACTCCTGCACTAGAACCAGTCACATGACATCATGTGATTATGCACAAAAAACTCCAAATTTGGCTTAACTCTAGTCTGTGGTCTGATTTCTTTAAGAGTATTTATTATTTCTTTTCCTCAGCAGTGGTCATGTGACCATAAGTCACCTGACTAGGATTTTCCTGGGATTTTCCCTGGAACTGCCCTTTATCTTATTTTCATGAATTTTATCTAGATCTGATCTGTGTTATGAAGTGACACTCCAGCACTAGAACTAGTCATGTGACAGCATGTGATTGTGCACAAGACACCCCATTTTAAGCTTAACCCTAGTCTGTGGTCTGTTTTCTTTAAGAGTATTTATTATTCCTTTCCCTAGCAGTGGTCATGTGATTATCAGTTACCTGACATGGATTTTCCTGGGATCTTCCCTGGAACTGCCCTCCATCTTATCTCCATGGATCTCATCTAATCTAGATCTGAATCTGGATCTGGACCCTAGATGTATCTGTGGCAGATCTATAGATTGGATCTTATCTGTGGCAGAAATCTCTGTCCTCATGGTGCAAGCACCTCTGACCCTGCATTCATTTCCTAGATACTTCTCTTTCATTCTCCCACATCTGCATGGTATCCTGCCATACTCATTAATATCTGCTCCATGCTTTCCCCTCATGTTCCTTATCTATTAACCCAGGGTTTAGGGCATCCCCTGATTAGGTAGTTCCTGTACTTAGTCAGCATGGTCTGTGCACCAGGCCTTGGAATATATAAAGGCAAGGATGGGCAAGCTAGGATTCCCCAGTCTTGCTCACTTAAGTCTTGGTTTTGGTTTAGTCTTACTGGCATAGGCTTTAGTCTATTGCTTCTTTGACTCTCAGCCTAGCCTCACTTACTTATAAGTGTCTTGGCTCTCACTTTCATCTTACCATGCCTAGTTCCTGGCCACTAGCACAAAAGCCAGATAGCAAGATTAGAAAGGCACTTCTCAAGGATTAGGGTTAGGAAGGTCAATGCATTAAGAGTTGTATTTCAATCTGGATCTGGATCTGATCTTAGATATATCTGTGGCAGATCTATAGATTGGATCTCATTTGTAACAGAGGTCTCCATCCTCATGGTACAAGCACCTCTAACTCTGCACTTCCATTACTTAGCTTCTCTTCCATTCTCCCACATCTGCATGGCCTTTTGCCATACTCTTTATTTCTGATCCATGCCCTTTACCCTACTTTTATTTATATCCAGGGCTTAGGGTTCCCTGATTAAGTAGTTCTTAGCTTAGTCAGCAGTAGTCCCTTGCAATATATAAGGGGCAAGGTAGGCAGGACTGGATCCCTAGTCTTGCTTACTTGAGCTCTGGTTTAGTGTTGCATCTAAGGAAACTTCTCTTTCACAAATCATTAGCACAATGCCTTTATAGCTTTCACAAGTGGTCTTAGCTTGGCTCATTCACATCTCCATCACCTAGTTTGGGACCACTAGCACAAAAGCCCTTTAGTAGTAGAAGGCACTCACCAAGAAGCCCTTAGGTTAGAGTTAGAAGCAGTTTAGCACATCTATCTTGTACTTCACTATAAAACAGTCTAAGGAGCCAGAATCTATTAAAGCAGGAAAAGGAGGGGTGTTGTAAGAAATGAAAGATATAGAAGGCATAAGGAAATTATGACAAGAAAGAGTGAACATGTTAAGTCTAATCTTTAGTAAAGCATGGAAAGAAACAATGCAATCTCCAGCCTGTGTGGAGTTACAGAGGTTGTGAATTATTTTTTTTGTGTCCATGACAGAGGCCTCTGAAGTGGAGGTTTTAGTGGCACAGGCTTTAGCCACCTTGGAGGTGGACTTGAGGCAGTCCTTAGCTACATGTCCAGTGATGCTGCAAAACATGCACAGATTATTCTTAAAGTATTATTTGTGTTCTTTGGCAGTCAGTTTTCCATCCTTACCAAGCTTGGATAATAAATCTTGTTTCTGGGAAGCAGAAGACTTGGGAAAAACTTGAAGGAATCTGAGAAACTGGTTGTCTTGTTCTTTGCCTCCTGTCATATCCTAGGTCAACTCTGTTCTTTTCTGGAATAACTCTGGATACTCACACTCATTCAAGTTATGTTTTACTTAGCATTTCCTTTATTTCTGTTCTATCACACTTATTAAGTACTTACTACTTTCATACATTTAACTTCATTTGTTCCAGTATGACTCCACATTTATTCCACTTTATTTTACAACTTGTACCTAGTTGCTGCTTCTTACTAATACCTCAGTTTCATCCTGACACTACCCTGTCAGTTTCACCTTTGATATCTGCCTTCACTTGAAGATAACTCCCTTCTTATCTCTATTCTATCTTAGATAATCTGCCTCTTCATAGTATAAAAGTACAAGCCTTTCTGTTATATAATTTTAGTTCAAATATCAAAAAAACTAATGCTCTTTCTCTTCTCTGTGTGCTGCTCCCTTTTTCTATTTTAATAGGGCTTGAAGTGCAATCAACTGTTATGCCCTAAATCTAAATCCAAAAGAAAGAGGAAAAGAATAAGATCTAACTCTAATTCTGGACTGGAATTCCTAGACTATATTCCTTATAGGGCTTTTGTGGCTAGTGGCCCCTAACTAGGCAAGGTGAAAAGAAAGAAATGAGCCTATGCAAGAGCATAAAAGGACTATGCCTTACCCAAGCCTTGGTGATATTCCAGGAGATTACTTTTGAGAGCCTAACCTAGGGCTTAAGTAACTAAGACTGGGGATTTAGTTCTCACCCTCTCACTTCTTATATATTCCAGGGACTAGCACACAGATCAGATAATCTATGTATACTAGTATGGGAACTCTAACTAGAAAGAAAATAGGACATAGGATATAAGTAAGGAAATAACTAACTACCTGTTAAAACTTTCCATTCTTCTCAAAGAGACTGTTAAAACCTATACTGAGACAAGTATACTTTTAACCAGTTCCTCTTGTAATTGAAAACCTTGATGCTAGAGGTAGATCAGAACTCTGGGTGCTCTGGGGAATTCCAGGGATATCTGGGAAGGGTTTCAATGGTTGAACAGGACTTGGCTTCACCTTATGAGGTGTGCCCTTGCACTTCTCCATTGTCTTGATTTACATCGGTATTGGGGTGGGTGACAAGGCCAGTCATGGGGGTGAGGCTTTATGACTCCTTTGAGGATATTGCGTGGTCTCGGAGGTATTCCAGGGTAACCTGGAGGGTTGGAGTGAGCCCAAGGGCTCGTGCAGTGTGAGGACGACAACAAGAGGGTTCTAGTGTTTTTGTTGATATTCGTACTGAGGTACAAGATACAGAACTATAGTACTTATACCTCAGAGAAGCAGAACTATCTAGGAGTGTAACAAGATAAGACAGGTGCAGGCTCAGAAGCGAAGCAGATGTCTAGGTATCTAGGAAATGAATGGAGATGTCAAGAGACAATGTCCAATCATGTCAGACTGAAACTGAAAGGTAACAGGATGAAACAGGGGAGAGCTAGGAACAGGAACGGAATGGGAATAGTAACAATGATGGTAACGGTGGCTGACTGGGAATGGTAATGGAGTTATAGTGGAAAGGTCCGGAGATGACAAAGGGGAACTAGGGTAATACTTAACTGGAGCAGAGATAGATTGGAAGCGGGATGGGCAGAGTGGGCACAGAAGTCTGGGGGAGCATTTAATGCTGAGGGGCAGGAGTACACACATGTAGCTGGGAAAGATAGGTGTGAAGACCAATTGCAAGCCAGGTCAGGATGGGGTCAGAGTTCGGGTCAGAGGTCTGGGATATGACACTACCTGCAGTAAGCCATAAGGTAATTGTAATGGAAGAGAAGAGAAGAATGCAGGATTTATCATATAAATACAATGAGAATGGAGATCTCTGCCACAGATGAATCTAAGATCAGATTCAAATCCAGAGGAGATCTAGGGCATTCCCAGAGAAGATCCTGGGAAGATCCATGTCATGTGCTATCATGTGACTTCCTGCCAGGTATACTCTGAAGTAAAGGAGAAATCTTAAGCTAGGGTTTCACATTAGGGGTTTCTTGTGCACAATCACATGAGATCACATGACTAGTTCTAGTGCTGAAGTGTTACTTTATAACAGGGCTTACTGTACTCACACCCCTAACAAGTCTTAACAACTCACTCTACTACTTCAACATATCTCTGACCCCTATGTAAATCAGGGCCTCTAGATGAGTGTAAGGGCATATCATATAAGGTAAAGCCATGCCCCATTCAACCAACCCTCCAAAGTTATCTGGAGTACTCTCAGAGTATGTTGAAGTTTAATACCTTAGCACCAGAGGTTAAAGTGAAGAAAGCAAAGGTTTTGTTAGAAGGCTTAGACAAACTAGACAACTTCCCTTGGCAGTTAATTTTGTATTGACACTCCTAATAGCAAGTATCAAACATCTGGGCAAGTTGCTGAAGTTCACAGAGGATGGGGGGTTTGCCAACATGAGAGATGTTATCTTTGATATAATCTGAGAGACCTTTATAAAAGTAATGCCAGAATCCACCATCTCCATATTTCTGAACTTGTAATGCAATCCTATTGAACTCTATCACATACTTGTTGATTTATTGACCATCCTTCATGGCCAACTGGTTCAACTGGTGTTCTATATCTCTGACTGGATCATGCAGCCCAAAGTTAGTCCAAAGCTTTTGGATGAACTTCTTATAGTCATTCATTCAGAGTAGGTATAGGTTGGGCTCTTTTATAAGCAGGAGGTTGGATTCAAATCACTTCAATGCCATGTTCTTAAGATAGGACTGGATATAAGTAATCTTGGCTCAGTTGGTGGCAAAGACTTTGAGGTGATCCTGGAAGTTCAACTTACATTGAATAAGAAAAATGTGGAGCTTCCAGGGATTAGTTCCATCAAACTAGTCTAGTTTATGTACTTTGGTATGCTGCAAGATCTCAAAGATATAACAGGAGAAGTGAGCTAAACCACAAATGGTGCTGGCAAGATTAGTAATAATGTCATGGGAAATGGAAATAGGTTTGTTATCTGGAAAAGATTTGAGATCATCCTCTAGAGTGTTGAAGTACTCATAGAAAAGGACATCTCTGAGGTTATCTAATATGCTGGGGTGGGCACCACAATTGGCAGGAGTGTAAAAAGGTTAAGGAATCTCAGAACCATTAGGATTTTTGTCACCTGGAGCCATAGAGGTAGGGGAATGTGAAGAAACAGGGGCCTGTGAGGCTAATTCTGGAGTATAATAGGCAGAGAAACTCTTAAATTGATCAATAATGGCACAAAAGCAAGCTCTAGTCATATAAATAGACATGATAGCAACAAATAAGTGCAAGTGGAAGTTTGAATATACTGTTAAACTGTGATATTCTCCAAAGATACTCTGGATAACTTCAGAGGGTTGGTCAAACAGAGCTTGGCTTTATCTTATGTGGTGTGCTCTTACACTTGTCTGAGGGCCCTGATTTATAGAGGGGTTGAAGGTGTGTCAGAGTAGCAGAGTAAGTCATCAAGACTTGTCAGGGGTATGAGGACCATTAGCCCTATCACAGTGGAAGGAGGGAATAACACACAAAGAAAGGGGAGAGCATCAGATTTTGTTGATATTTAAACTAAGGTTATATAACAGAAAGGCTTGTACTTTTATACTATAAAGGAGCAGATTATATAAGGTAAAATGGAGATGAGAAAGGAGTTATCTTCAAGCAAAGACAGATGTCAAAGTTGAAACTGACAGGATAGTGTCAGGATAAAACTAAGGTACAAGCTGTGAAATGAAACAGAATAGATATGAAGTTGTAACAGAATGAATGGAGTTGGATGTATAAAAATCATAAGTACTAATAAGTATAGCAGAACAAAAGTAAAGGGAATGCTAGGTAAAACATAACCTGAATGGGTACAAGTATCCAGAGTTATTCTAGAAAGAATGGAGTTGACATGGAATATGACATATTTTCCCTTCAAGGGCAAAAATCCAGATCACCAATGAACTAGTGAAGTAAACTCCAACTTATCATTGACCAGGCAGCTTTGAAAATAAATAGCTCTAAGCTTTGAGATATGCAAAAAAGAAAAGAAAGGTATAGACTTTAAAAAAATGAAAAATTGTTGTGAAAATTAGTTATTGAAATTGACTCAGTTTCTTTGTCATTGTTTCTTGTTGTTCTAACTATGTCTTCACTCCTACTATCCCCTCTTCAGGTTTTTGTTATGCACTAGCACTACTTAGCTAAGGGTTATTTTTCATTTTTACTCTAAGCTAAGTCCTTTTTCCTATTTAGTACTGCTTCAGCCCCTTTCCTTTATCTTATCTTATCAGGTACCATACCATATGTCAGGTCTAGCCTGGTCTAGCCTTTTACCTTATTGTAGCATAGTCTTTTATAATATCATGGCTTAGTCCTTTGATATCATACCTTATTACTATCTTGCTTTCTTTTTACTTTTTACTCCTTATCTGCTATTGGTTCCTATTTAGTTTCCCTTTGCCCTATTTCCTTATTCAGCTTTGTTCTCTATATACTAGCTACCTCATATACTTCTCATGGCCTGGTCCATGCATAGTAGGTAGCAATATATAAAGAAAGGCAAGGGCATAGACTGGTTTCCCAGTCTAGAGCACTTGTTTTATTGTTTTATTGTTCCCTTGTTCTCTTGTTATCTTGTTTTCTTGTTCTCTTGTGCTTGCTAGGCTACCACTCCTTTGTTTCCTTTAGT
>JBBPKN010000918.1:0-25316 GCA_038089275.1 Pulveroboletus cf. rosaemariae | reverse complement strand
AACGCACGCTCCGAAGCTGGGACGATTTGACCTCCTTGGCAGCTTGGAGTTTGCGCAAGAGTGGTGACTCCTTTGTAGTGTTGGTCGTGGACATGACGAGGGGCTGTTTCGCCGAACTGAGCAGGGCAGAAATGGGACTGCCGGGTTGGACAGCCTTCTGGAACTCTCTCTCCTGTTGGGCAATACTTGACGTGGTTGGGTTACTGGCCATATCGGATTGGACATTGGTAGGCGGCGCACTCGGATCTGTTGTGTTCGTGACTTGATCATCGTCGAGCAGGGCAGCTTTCTTGATCTTGGCAAGGTTGACAATCGACATGGGACGGGTGATATAACGAAAGTCAGGTGGTGCATCGTGTGCGGATAATGGAATAAAGGGGGGTACGATGCCATAGTCAATAAAGGGCGAGGCGATGATTTCGAGAAGCGTGGGTCGTTGACTCGGGTCAGGTGTTAGAATGGATGTAATGCATTCGCGTGCATCGGCAGAGATCCGCCTCTCTGGAGGAAATTCATAAACGTTGTCGCGAATACGGCTAGGATGCGGTTCAGAAGGGGTAAGATATAGGGGAGTGGCGCACACTCACGTATAAATGTCTTTGACATCCTTAGTTTGAAAAGGGGGACGACCAATCAAGAGAGTGTAGAGGATGACGCCAATAGACCACGTGTCGACTTCAAAGCTGTGACCGTTTGCTGTGTCAAACAGTACTTCGGGGGCGATGTAGTTTGGGGTGCCACAAATAGTTTTTTTCCTCTCGCCAGGGTTCTCAATGAGAGCAGCAAGACCAAAGTCACCGACTTTAATATTCATATTGGCGTCTAGGAATAAATTACCGAGTTTGAGGTCACGGTGGATAACTTGGTGGGTATGCATATAATTGCAGGCACCAATAATCTGGATCAAAAAGAAGCGGGCCTCGGGCTCTGTGAAACGGCGACGGCGACGGAGCATATCCATGAGGGAACCGCTGTGACAAAGCTCGAGGGTCATGTAGACGTTGTCATCATCCTCAAAGCACTCGTAGAAGCGGACAATGTTAGGGTGGGCCAAGGAACGATGGATCTTGATTTCCGCATAGAGCTGGAGGAGCGTTAGCACATGAATTCGTTCTGTAAGAGACTGACCTTCGTTTTAGCCTTCTTGGTCTTGAGAGACGTCTTGGTGACGACTTTGCATGCATGGCGCGTTCCGCGGACGTCCTTTACTTCATATACTCGTGCAAAGCCACCCTGTCAAACGATGTCAAATTGCGGCCCCGTACATCAGACGCCATTCAGATAAACCTCGCCCAGAAATCCGACACGGTGAAATTCCAAGAGTCTGTTCTTGTCGGTGATGACCTTGGGTGGTGACGGTGGAGTAGTTTTACTGTTCTGTCTCGGCAACGGTGGATCGAGTGGTGTGGCCTTGACCTTTTCCTGCTTAGTGGGTGATGGCGCTTGTGGGGGAACTTGGTTGATCGTGTTCGAAAACGGGGGGCGACGCTGTGGTTGAGATTGAGATTGCACAGAATTCATTTTTAAATGAGTCGTGTAAGCAGACATTTCGACGGCCTAACACCTGGAAACGTCGACAGTCGTGGTTGTGGCTGACCCTCGCCAACACCGCGTGCTCTGGCGTAGCGTGTTTATTACATAATTTGTCACGTGCAAAGTCAACAACTGGTCTGGTCACGTGCATGCCACGTGAAATAGCCCCTGTCACGCGTCGACAAAGGACTTGATGCCACTCACCGACCTCCACAACATCGCATACTCCGCTACACCTCTTGCTTCGTTTTGAACAGGTATGCACCATGCCGTCTCTCCGTACCGATTTCATTCCTCCTCAGGTTCCAAGGCACCTACTTTTACCACATAGTGCAGAAATCCCCACCTGGTACTTACCTTGCTGATCTCAAGCACGTCTCCCAGCCCTCTTCGACTTCCCTCCTTGCACGATTTTTGCGCGAGGCATGTGGTACCCGCCACGACTTATTCCAAAACAGTTGGCTCGTGATAGTGCACAGTCGCGTCGGGCATGGTGCAACTTCGGAGCCAAGTATGGTTTTTCACAAATGGCTGAACCCGCTTCACAACAAAAGGTTATGGACGAAGTCATTCCCCCCACGTCAAACGATCCCGAGGACCTTGTGTCCAAGATCACGAGCCTCTATCACCGCCACTCGCTACTTAATCAGGCCCCGCGACATTACCTACGCAACCGTCACCGTTACCCCCATCAAGTCCTACACTTGGGATTGTCAACACATAGTATGCCCTTCATTTTACCTCCTTCTGATCCACTTATAATTCCATTGAAGCCAGCGTCCATACCCTTATGGAATCACGAATACCCAATCCTTATTTACCTTGCCTATAGCCGGCAGTAATCTACCCCAGTACCTATACTGTTACAACAACAGAACACCTATCCATTCGGGAGCTACCCAACAGGACGACATGGACTGTGTACCCCCTTCACCGCTTATATCAAACGACGTTAACATGGACATACTGACAGACACCGCGGGAAGCCCAACTTCGTACGACTATCCACCATGGACCCAATGGAACACGACTTCAGAGTGCGCAATCCCTGTTCCACCATCTCATACCGCGGTTACCGCCCCCCCAACCCGTATGGCAAACGCATGTCCAGGAGTTGCCTCAGTCCGCGAATCAGCACGACTTTGGACTCACTACCTGTTCTGTCTATGCGGCTACGCACACGCACCTGGATACGACGAGAAGCGAATCACTTGAGCATGTCCCTATCTCTGAGACGCCTGTGCTTCTGGACGATTTTAGCAATCTGAACACTATGGATACTCATCATCCTTCTGTCAACGCAGTGGGTGATGAAGTCCAGGACACCATCGGGATTCACTGTGGAAAACAGCCAGATAACACAGGCAGATTTGATTCGACATTGGTAGCAACCCTTCTCAACGACTTTGAGCAATCACTCACACTGATCTCCAACGAGACGCCCTCTTCAGGAGTAGGAAATTGGGGCAACTACATCCGTTGTCCCGAGTCCACTTCAACATGCGTCATCGAAGACAAGCTGCGAAATTCCCTTCAGCCGATCGCTATCCAACCACCGAAAACGAATGTCTCCGATGTGAGATTCACGATTTTGGACCGCCTGCGTTACCACAATCACCTGGAAAACTCTGAGGTCGCCTCGGATTCCGTCTCTGACGTAAGTGGGGTTATTCAGGACAATTCTCTTCAGTTTGAGGGGGTAACGACCGAACCACTTGAAGAGGGCAAAGATCGGATTCTCACTTGTATTCCAAAGTTTCGCAAACATCCACTCTTACTTACGGAACGGGAGTCGACGAGGTCCATGAAAGAAGAGCAAGATCAACCCCTCGTTAACTCACCATCACGGTTTGATGGTGAAGAAAGTAGACCACTCGAAAAAGGTGAAGGCCGGCCACTTGCTTGCTCTTTGGACCTTGGGGACCAGCCGCAACGATGGACCAACTCGGGGTCTTTACCGACTGACACGCTTCCTGAAGTGCCACCTGTCACGCACCCTACACCATGCGTTGTACATCTCTTGTTCCACCTACGCCCGCCCACGCCACCTCGCTCTCACTGTCTCACGAATCTGGACCGAGCAGCACAAGCCATACTTCGGCGCACCAATCAGCGGGGCCCTTCCCAGCCACCACCGAAGTGGCCCCCAACGCGAAAAGCCCTACCAATACAATTGACCGAGAACACATCGATGTAGCGCAGGCAGGTGTCCGAGTGAGCGGTCGAGCAGGTGGCACGAAGGTCTTGCGATCTCTTCCGGTACGATCTAGTAGGGACAACGAGGGGGTAGAAGAGGAAGACAGGGAAGAGATTCGTCTTATGCGTAGCAATCGCACGAAGCGAACGCGTTTTGTTATCCCCGATGCGGAGGATGAAGGAGAGGGAGACAACGCGGGACCTCGCTGCACGCATGGCGCGGACAAAGCCATGTACGACGGGACGCATTCTTTGCCTAGTTCTAGCAGCATGGGTCCGAGCCGAACAACAGTGACCGGACCGCCACGTTCAATATTGCGAAACGCCCATGCGACGGCGATGCCATATCAAAAGACCGGGGGTCGACGCAGGGTCTGTGCCTTGATGGCACTACTCTGGCATTTGCGCTTAGATGAGGACAGCTGCCCACTGTTATGATATATTTGATTACGCATGGGCCGTGAAGACGCTGATCGTCCAAGAACGAGGGCTTTACTAAGTAACGGATGGACGTAGTCGAATTAAAAGAATTTGCACGGCATCAGAGGACGCAACAGATGTATGTATTCGATATTTGACATTCCAAATGACACTGGGCACTGCAACATGGGATGCTGTCAGCTTATGACATGTGCACACCACACGCGTTCTTGGAAACTTCCAAGTGCCACGGACCACCGACAACCGCCCCTTCCGTCGCGTTGAGGGTCCCCGTGTGGCATAATGTAGCGTGCGCTGTACACAGATTTGACGACGGACGTCATTGCGACGCGTCCGAGCGTACTTGTGCGCGCCCCGACCGATGATTCTCTTTTTAGTGCCGTGACCCAGCTACGCCGACAGCGGCTGAGCATGTTTTTATTTGACTCCTAGACTGGAAGGGAAGCATGGTAAATCGAATTCATCCCATCGCTGTGTTGAAAAGGAGTGTTGTGCAGAGCTAAGTGGAATTATAATAACCTATGAGAACCTCAGTAGATGTCAAGCTACTGAGGAACATACAGTAGAAAATGGTGAATCTGAATTAGTTGCTGGTTTCTTCACTCTAAATTAAAATTAGAATTATTTTTGTTGGGCTATCCCTGCTTACTTCACTTCAATATAAAAATTATTAAAATAAAAGCTAAAATTGTATTTTATATGTTAGTATTTTATGTTTTGGTACGAAGTGTACGCTCTATGCTTATGTAAATATTACTATAAATGGAAAGCTACACGCGCGAACCCCCGGCTCGCGCTCATAGAGCTACAGTAGTTCGGACAAGCTCCGGTCTCAGTCGGTCCAATAATATTCTTCCAAGTCATACAGTAAGCGCTAGGGACACGAGGCGACTGTGACTACAACAGAGAAAAGCATTTGTTTAGTCCCATTCTCTCTATAAAACGACACAACCTCGACGCTCTGTTTCTTGACACCGCGAAACCCGCGAACGCACACTTCGTGAAGGACATTTCCAAGGAGAAATAGTGTGTGGCAGTTCTCAGGAGTGGTTGGGCAATGCTAACGATCTAGCATGAACCGACAATAGTGCTCAACACCGATGAGCCTAATGTAAACGGTGTGTACTGGTTCTCAGGAGTGGGTATGATCTTAACATTTCAGTAAGAACACATGGTAGTGCTTGACACCGGTCATACGGTGTGGGCAGTTACTTTCTGCCCTGATGGAATTCATTTATTAAGCGGGTGTGGTGATGGGATCCGACGGTGGCGAATTGAAGACGGTCGAGAAGTAGGGCGGCAATTGGGGATGAACTTGAACTCAATTTGCGTATCCGGTGACGACAAGCACGTAGTGTGCGGGACTACTAACGGGGCAAGTGTATGGGATGGTGAAATCCAGGAAAAGCTCTTTGAAGTGGAGAGCACGGCGTTCGTGGCTGCTGTGGATGTCTCACCCGACATGACGAGGTTTGCCACTGCAGGGGGTAACAAGATAGCAAGCATCTGGGACATTGTCACTGGCGAGAGATTAGTTGGCCCACTCCAACATGATGGCGACGTTCCAGGAATCAAGTTCTCGCCGAATGGTGAACGTATCGTCACTGCCTGCGAGTCTGCCAAGTCTGTCTACATCTTCGACAGTCGCAACGGTGACAAACTCGTCGCTATCGAGGTCGATGTGGTTTACTCATTCACTCCCCTTGTCTGGTTGAATAATGGGCAACGAATTATTGCTGCATGCGGCGATAATGTGATCAAAACTCTCGAGGTGTCCACTGGATCCGTACTAGCTGAATCAGAGGTTCACGATTCGATCGGCCCACGGATCGCTCTGGCCTCCAATGGGAAATTTCTTGCTTCTGTGGGAAGGTCAGCCTCATTCTGGGATAGTTCAACACTCGCTCGCACCGGCCCAATTATCAAGGATAGTGTGTATTTACGGTCAGTTGCGCTGTCCGCAGATTCCAGCCATGTTGCCATTGGAAGAAATGATGGAAAGGTTGTGATTCGTAATCTCAGTAATATTCTTCCAGACTCATATGGTCCCTTCCATGTAAGCATCTGCGGGTTCATTCTACGACCAAGGAAATTGCACTGACGCTTGGCTTTCTGCACAAGGAACAGCACACATCGCCAGGTCGACCCGAATCGAAGACCCACGAAGAAGATGACTTGCTTGAGGTACGACCTCAAATCTGTTCCTTTCGACGCTGGGTTTCATGACGACACAAGGTCGAAGTCTCAATTAGCATGCCTGGACCCGAGTTTGACTATGACGAGGTCTGTACTGGCCTTATGTGGTCTTTCTTTCGTGTTGATGTCGCTACAGCCACCGTCGCCAGCGTCGGTTACACACGGCCAGGAGGGCAGAGTAGAATTGCCAGGACCATCACAGGTACTTGGGTGCCCTCCTGAGGCGAGTAATCTAGATGAACACCATGGCCCCGGTGCACTACCTGGTGTCCGGATGGTCAAGGGATGGATACAGAGGGCTATTAAGAAGAGCGATAGCAGGCAGGGTTCGAATCAGCTGGACCACCAATCAAGAGAACGCGGTCAAGCCACCAATTCCCGGTCTCGTCCGAACTCACCGACGAAAGGGAACACTACAGCCGCTGGTCCTTCACGGATGGCGGCAGGCAAGCGTAAACGGGCGAGTCCTCCTTTTTTTTTTATATATGAACCCTGGACTGTGTCTGACGAATTCATGACAGCGAACGATCGCAGTAAATATGAACCACAAGCCTGAAAAACGGAAACCGGTAAATCAGATTAAAGCGGATACGAACGCCGCTCAGGCGGCGGACCATACAGATCCAAATACAACCGCTCATGTGTGTTTATCGTGACGATAGATTCCACTGTAAGACAGTTCATTTTCTTGTCAGTTACAGCTGGCAAGTGACGTATCTCAGTCCCTGGCCACACCAACGGGAGTCCATGTCACGGTGGGCATCTGCTCCTTCACGGCTTTCGAGTGTTGTACTCATGAGGAAAGTACATCAGCGAGAAGAAGACGACGCTACGGTCTGGGTTGGGTTCAAGTTCAGCCTGCCCGCATGGATGCTGTGTCAGGGTCGGGTTAGCTCAGATGGGACGCATTGATGCTGACGCGTGCACGTCGCATTAGATTCTGACCTTGGCGAACGTCTTATTATGCCGTACTTCGTTCTTAGAGTCTTGTGTCATCTCACATGGGTTTTGAGAACAAAAGGTCAACCGCCGGTGGTACCAATGAATTCACGCATGTGCATGTATACATGCATACTATATATGCAAACTGAGGGGAAAAGAAACAGGGAAGCATGTGTTGATTATGGTATGATCTCCATATATTACAGCTCTTCATTTCACTATGATAGCAGCAATTTCTTGTTGCCTACCCAACATATTAGTGTATGATAGCTTTACTTTGTAAGCTAACCATAGCATTTCATTCTTTCAATCACTGTTTATAGCATTCCTTCTCCTTGGATTGGCTTATACAGTTAACATTCCACCCTTGACCTGCAGTCATCTGTATCATATATATAGGATTTTGTCACATCCCATGCCAATGGGTCAACTCTGCTATGTCTCCAGTGCAACTTCAGTTACTTTCATGTTTTAAGCTGTGTGTTTCCTAGTTCCCTTTACCTTCATCTTTTCCTATCTAATGATTGATTACAACTTTACCTATGCTAACTCTGTATCATTCTGATACAACTCTGTTGTTTCTTCAACCTTACTTTCTGTTCCTGTTTCTTTGTGCTGCACTTCTTCCTGTCATTACTTAGTTTCAGTTTGACATTATTTGACATTGTCTCCTCTAACATCTCCATTTGTATCCAGAATGCATTGGCACCTGCTTCATATATGAGACAACTCCTTTCATATCTCTGTTTCCATCTTAGATAATCTGTCTTCCTGAGGTATAAGTACTGTAGTTCTGTATCTTGTACTTTAGTTTGAATATCAACCAAAACACAACATTATGATTTCCCCAGACCCCTACTGCCTCATAACTTGACATTGTACCTCTTGTTGGGAAAAAGCCCTATGGTCTATCTCAGACCTCTGATAGTTTCTGACCCCTCTGTAAATTGGGGCACTTGGTACTAGCATAAGGGTGTACCACATAAGGTAAAGACAAGCCCTGTCCACTCTGGAGTTATCTGGAGTATCCCTAGAATATATCACAATGTTTATAATAGTATATTCAAATTCCTGCTTGTGCTGGTACTGCTATTATGTCTATCTGTGTAATCAGAGTTCACTCTCATGCTGTTCTAGATCAGTTCAAGAGTTTCTCTGCTTGCCATGCACCAGGCTTGGCCTCATAGGCTCCTGCTCCCTCTCACTCATTCATATCTAGTGCTCCAATTGATAAAGCCCCTGATGGTTCCAAGGCTCCTCAACCTCCCCACACCCCTGACAACTGTGGTGTCCAGCCAGGAGTACCAGATGAACCTGGAGATAATCTCTCTAATGGGTATTCCAATATTCTGAAGGATGACTCTGAACCTTTTCCAGATCTGGAACCTATTTCCATTCACCATGACACTATCACTGATCTCACTAGTGCCATTTGTGGATTAGCTTGCTCTTTCCATCATACCCCTGAAACATTGCAGCATATCAAAATATGGGAACTGGACCAGTTTGAAGGAACAGATCCCTGGAAGTTCCACATTTTTCTGGTGCAATGCAAATTAAATTTCCAGGATTGTCCCAAAGCCTTTGCCAATAACTGAGCCAAGGTCACTTATGCTTAGTCCTATCTTAAGGGCATGGCATTGGAATGGTTTGAGCCTGATCTTCTCCTTACTGAAGACTCTGACTTTTGCCCCTTGTGGATGGACAATTATAAGGAGTTTGTTCAGGAACTCCAGACCAACTTTGGATCCCATGACCTGGTTGGAGATGCAGAGCACCAGCTAGACCAGTTGACTATGAAGGATGGTCAATGAATCAACAAATATGTAGTTGAGTTTAACAGAATTGCATCTCAAGTCTAGGATTACAGAAAAGGTGCCCTCCACCACTATTTCTATAATGGTCTTCCAGACTGCATCAAAGATGACCTTTTCCATGTTGGCAAGCTGCCGACACTTATTGAGCTGTGCCAGCTGGCTCAGACCATTGACACTCATTACTGGGAGCACAAATCCAAAATCAGCTAACAAGGGAAGTCATCTTATTTGTCCAAGTCCTCTGATAAATCCACCATATCCTCTGCTTTGACCTTGTTATGTTTTCTCTTTTTTCTCTTTCTTTTTCCTCTTTTCTCTCATTATAGCTTTTGCTCTTTGCACACCTTGGGTGCTTTCTTGTTCACTTTCCACTATAGATTCCACTCTTCTTGTGCTCTAGCCTTGTCTAGACCACTCTTTTGTTATGCCCTCTGCCTGGATCTTCTATCTCTTAATCAACTGGCTTATAATTGTTCCATCTCTTTTCATCCATTTCCACATGGATATCTTACTCATCATTTGTCAGCATGATTATTCATTCCATCTCCGCTTCAACTCTATTAACTGTACTATAAAGTAGTGTACTTCCTGTCCTCTCTTTCCTTATGCTACTTCTATCTTGCAATCACCTCACAGTCCTCACATCTCCACTACTTCTTGTACCTACATACATGGAATCCACTGCTTGTGTCCTGGCACTTAACCAGAGGATCATCAGCATCTGATCTTGGCACACCTCTGGGAGTGTAGCTGGTACCACTAAGGGACAACACTTTATTTGTTTTCTTCCATTTGTCTTGAAGCTCACCTTTGGTTCACTTTTCCCACTTTGTTCCCAGCAAGGTCTATGCCTGTCCCTACCCGGGCCTAGCATAACAGATCTCCGGCCCTAATGAATTAAGGAACAAGTCAGCTACTTCCTCTGGCTCCTTTAAGTTGTCCATTCCCCAGAAACAGGACTTATTATTCAAGCTTGGTAAGAATGGTAAGCTTACTACCAAAGAACACAAGCATTGACTGGAGAATCATCTCTGTTTGTTCTGTGGTATTGTGGGGCATATAGCAAAGGACTGCCCCAAGTCTTCCTCCAAGGCAGCCAAAGCTCATGCTGCCAAAACCTCTGCTCCAGAAATCAAACTGGAGGCCTCTGTTTCAGAGGCAAAAAAATAGTCTGCAGCCTCCATGACTCTGCATGGGCTGGAGGTTGCATTGATCCTTCCTGTGCTTTACTGGAGGTTAGACTTAACATGTCCATTCTTTTAGATAATGCTTCACTTATGCCTCTTATCACCCTTGTTTCACAAGAAATTCCTCCATTTTCTGCCCTGATTGTATTATAATTTTATTACATTTTTCACATTTCTGAGACTATGTTTACTCTTTACAAAGTCACATTATGTGACTTCTTCACTATTTCACATTTTCACATTTCACAGGTCTAGACTGGTCTAGGCCATAAGGTCATGCCTCACATTTAACACATGTTACTGCTAGGGTTCTTGCTCCTTTATTGCCATTGGTTGGCTTACTGTACCATACTTTAGAGCCAGTCTAGTATACCTGGTCTGTGCACATATCTGTATAATATATAAGGGTTAAGGTGCAAGCTGGGATTTTCCAGTCTTGCATACTTGAGCTTTTGCTTTTACAAGTCCTTGCCTCTTGTCTCTATTCCCTTTTGCCTAGTTCTGTGGCTCTACGTTCAAAGCTACACTCAGATCAGATCAGATCAGATAAGAGTGTCCTCAGGCCTCTCAAAGTAGTTCAACATCAAGAAGGTGTTTTAGATTGACTCTGGTTTTTTAGATTGCTTTATAAACACCAAGTTAGTCAGTACTTATAATCTTCCAACTTATTCTGTTCCTCCATTGCAGCTCCAACTTTTTGATGGCTCTTCTAATTCTATAGTTACGAATGCCATTGATCTTTCTGTTTGTTTTGAAACTGGTGATATCACTCCAATGACATTCTATGTCACTCCATTGGATGGATCTAGTTCTCTTGTTCTAGGATATAACTGGCTTGCCCACTACAATCCATTGATTGATTGGGTATCAAGTTGTATCTTGTTCTGATTATCTGAACCAAACATGCCAATACCTCTGAGCTCACCTTCATAGTCTCTGGTTTCTTTGACTTAAGCTGACTCTGAACCCAATTCACCATGTTCCCATAACCCCAAACCTCTGTTGATTGAGCTACTCAGCTCATCAGTATTCACACATATCTGTAGCCTTGATGGCTCAGTTCCATTCTATCTGCAGCTCCAATCCCTGGAGAGTCATCTCTGTTCTGCTTCTATTGCTTCTTCTCCAGCCAACCTTTCCAGAGTTCCTCAGGAATACCATGACTTTGCTGATGTGTTTAGCAAAAGCAAGGCATCTACTCTTGCTCCTTACTGCAAGTTTGATCTAAAGATTGATCTGAAAGAAGGCATCTCACCACCTGTTGGCACCACCTATTCCCTGTTACCCTTTGAGCTTGAAGCACTCAGGACTTTCCTAGATGAACATCTTGCTACTGGTTTTTTCCAATCCTCCGCATCTGCTCATGCTGCCCCTATCCTCTTCATTCAGAAGAAGGACAGATCCCTCTGGTTGTGTGTAGATTTCCAAGGACTCAACAAGATCACAAAGAAAGACTGCTATCCCCTTCCACACATCTTCAATCTCCTTGACACTCTAAGCCACACAACCATCTATACCAAACTCAACCTTAGGCACACTTATCATTTAGTTCACATTGCTGAGGGTGACAAGTGGAAGACCTCCTTCCATATGTGCTATGGCTCCTATGAGTGGCTTGTCATGCCATTTGGGCTCACCAATGCCCCTGTGACTTTCCAGCAGTTCATCAATTCTATCTTCACTGATCTTCTTGATGTTTCAGTGATCATTTATTTGAATGATATCCTAATTTTCTCTGCTGACTGGATATCTCATACCAAGCATGTCTGTGAAGTCCTTCACTGCCTCTGGAAGCATGGCCTTTTTGCCAAACCCAAGAAATGCAAATTCTATACTGATTTCACTAAGTATCTTGGATATCTGCTCTCTCCTTCCAGGCTTACAATGTTCCCTGAAAAGGTTCAATCCATCCTGGATTGGCCTGAGCCTCACAAAATTAGAGATATCCAGTCCTTTCTCAGTTTTGCTAACTTCTATTGCCACTTTATCTGGGGCTACTCCAATATTGTCATTCCTTTGACTTGCCTCACCCACAAGTCTGCTTATTGGGATTTTGATGCTTCTTATCATGCTGCTTTCCAGTACCTCAAGGATGCTTTTACTTCTGCTTCTATTCTGACCCATTGGGTCCCTGATGTTCCTCTCATCATTGAGACTGATGCCTCTGACTATGTAATTGCTGGAATTCTCTTACTCTGGTGCCCAGATGATGAGGCCCACCCTGTTACTTTCTATTCACATATGCTTATGATGCCCAAACTCAACTATGATACCCATGATAAGGAGCTTCTTGCTATTTTCACTATGTTCAAGACCTGGCATCATTACCTCAAAGGTTCTGGTTCTCCAGTGGATGTTGTTACTAATCACAAAAACCTGGAATATTTCGCTACACCTAAACTTCTGACCTGCTAGCAAGCCCAGTGGTTGGAGTTTCTCTCTTAGTTTCATCTGATTATCTGTTTTTACCCTGGCCATTTAGGTGCTAAACCTGATGCTTTAACTAGATGGTGGGACATCTATCCCAGCAAGGGGAATAGCAACTATGCCCTTGTCAATCCACATAACTTCCAGCCTGTGATCATGTAGGAACAACTTACTGTGTCCCTCCAGGCTTTCTCCCTAGCATCTCTGGTATTCTGGTCCACATCCCTCTTTGACATCAAAACCCTCTATTATGACATTATCTTGGCACTCCCTTCTGACTCCACTGCCTCTACCCACTTTTCCAGTACCCTCTTGTCTGACTCTTGTTGGTCTAGAGATCCAGGAGGTTTCTTGCATCTGAACAACTGCATCTATGTCTTTAATGATTCTAACCTCTGCCTCCAGGTCCTCCACTACAAGCACAACCACCCCTTATCTGAACACTTTGGTCAGAATTGGATACTGGAGCTCATTCACCAAGAGTATACCTGGCCTGGCATTCAAGCATTTGTCAAAGAGTATGTTTCTTCATGTACAGCTTGCACCCATGCCAAGGTACTCTGTCACAAACCCTATGGTTTCCTCAAGCAGCTTCCCATTCCAGAAAAGCTGTGGAATTCCATCTCTATGGATTTCATTGAACAGCTCCTGGCTTCCTTTTGTCACTCTGCCATCCTTATTGTTGTAGATTGTCTATTGAAGCAGTGCATCTTCATCTCTACAGATAACAAGGTAATCTCCCCAGAGCTTGCTAAACTCTTTTTACTCCATGTGTTCTCCAAACACAGAGTTTCCTCCCACATCACCTCTGATTGAGGTTCTGAGTTTGTTTCCCATTTTTTCCATTCCCTGGGTCAAGCCCTCAATATCCATCTTCACTTCACCTCTGGGTATCATCTGAAGGGTAATGGTTAAATCAAGCAAATGAACCAAACCCTGGAGCAGTATCTACACATTTATTGCAACTATCAGCAGAACAACTGGTCTGAACTCCTGCCCCTCATGGAGTTTGCTTATAACAATGCCCCTAATGCTACCACAGGTATTTCCCCTTTCTTTGCAAACAAGGGCTACCATCTGAACATCTCTGTGCATCTGGAACACAATCTCACCTCTACCTGAGCATAAGAATATACCATAGACCTTGACTCTCTTCATGCATTTCTTCATAAAGAAATAGCTGCCACCCAAGTCAGATACCAAGGACCCACAGATGCCCAATGATCTCTGGCACTGGACTTTAAAGTAGGTGACCAGGTATTTGTCAAGGCTAAGTACTTCAGGACTACACAGCCTTCCAAGAAACTTGCTGAAAAGAACTTAGGACCTTATTCCATTATCACTCAGGCAGGCTCACTGTCCTTCACACTCTGTCTCCTGGAGAACATGAAGTCCATTCATCCAGTCTTTCATGTTTTTCAACTTGAACCCTCTGTCCCCAATGTAATTCCAGATTGTGTGTAACCATCCCCACCATCAGTTGAGATTGATGGTGAACTGGAGTTTGAGATCTCTGAAATCCTAGACTCAAAGATAGATTGTAGGTAAAGGAACTGCAAATTACTATATTTGGTTAAGTGGTTAGGTTATAAGGATACTGATGAGGAGACCTCATGGCTCCTTGCCACTGAATTAGAGCACACTTCCAAGATCATTGAGGAGTTTCATCTCCATTACCCAGACAAACCCAGGCCATCTTATGATTAACCAACTGTGTAGTGAATCTAGTGATCTAGTCACAAGATCCTCTACCTATTCAAAGATTGCCTTTTCAATCTCCTTGTCTACCACAGAAATTTCACCAACCTCTGCACAAAGTTCCAACAGCTCTGCTGCCACCTCATCCTCACTCTCCAAACTTCCAGCTTCTCTGGTCTCCTCTACCCATGTCATTCCCAACACATCAACTAGCCACTCCAGCAGCTGGTTCTTGCATTTGGCCTCTTACTGTATCTTCCTGCCCACCTCCCTTATTGATGCCTCCATCAGGTGACAGCCCTCAGCCACCTGCCAAAGACCCTCCTCTGTCTCCTCTGAGTCTGCCCTGCTATTGGGCACCCCTTCCTCTTCCACCTTCTATCTTCACTTCCTCTCCAGCTTCTCCTGGCTGGGGTGGTCACACCTCACCTTTGCCTCTATACAGGCAAGGCATAATATTGACTTGCCTGGGCCCACCTGGCACTCCAGTTCCTGGTCATCACACCTCTGGCACCCTGGTCCCTCTTCCACTCTTCTCTTGCCATTGCTGCTACTTGACCCCACCTGGGCTTGGCAAAGTTCCTTCACCTAAGCCAGTTTTTGAGTACTAGATCCTGACCACATTTCCAGTACTCACCTGTTTCTGGACCACTGCTACTACTTTCTGAGCCTCCTCCACTTTTTTCCACACCTTCTCCTCTTTCCTCACTTTTCCCTGCTGCTTCTGCTTAGCATACTTAGTGTCACCTAGCTCCTTTTTGTCTTTGACATGCTCCTCCAGGTGCTCATCAGACCAGGTGTGAATGTCAGTGAATGAAGACATGATGAGAGAAACAAGTGTGGAAGTCTCTGGGATGGTATTTGCTTTTATGGATTTCTGGCCAGCTAAACTCTGATGCCCACTCTGCTCACTTATTCATTGAGAGCACATGCTTCACAGCCTTCAGGGGTTCAGGCCTTAAGAGGGGAATACTGTCACATCCTGTGCCAATGGGTCAACTCTGCTATGTTTCCAGTGCAACTCCAGTTGCTTTCACACTTTAAGCTGCATGTTTCCTAGTTCTCTTTACCTCTGTCTTTTCCTACCTAATGATTGATTACAACTTTACCTATGCTAACTCTGTACCATTCCAATACAACTCTGTTGTTTCTCCAACCTCACTTCCTGTTTCTGTTCCTTTGTGCTGCACTTCTCCCTGTCATTACTTAGTTTCAGTTTGACATTATTTGACATTGTCTCCTCTTACATCTCCATTTGTATCCAGGATGCATTGGCACCTGCTTTGCATATGAGACAACTTCTTTCATATCTTCATTCCCTCCTTAGATAATCTGCCTTCCTAAGGTATAAGTACTGTAGTTCTGTATCTTGTACTTTAGTTTGAATATCAACCATAACATGATGTTACGATCCCCCCAGACCCCTCCTGCCTCATGACTTGATGTTGTACCTCTTGTTGGGAAAAAGCCCTATGGCCTATCCTGGACCTCTGATAGTTTCTGACCCCTCTGTAAATCAGGGCACTCAGTACTAGCATAAGGGTGCACCACATAAGGTGAAGCCAAGCCCTGTCCACTCTGGAGTATGTTGCAATGTTTATAACAGATTTCCATACTATAGCATTGATTATTATATCTTTTCCCCTTTGCTCTGTTCTCTCTCTTAATATATTGCTTGTTCATGCTCTATTTCTGTTGGACTTAGTGTTATCACCTCTTTGGCAGGCTTTCACACTTCTCCTTAATACTGTACTTCATTTTCCACTGCATTTTCAGTTGTTTCTTTATTCTGACCAAGGTATGCATAAACTCACTTTATACTACAGTATTATTCACTGACATGTATCTAGTCCTTGATTCCATTAGATACTGATACTAGTTATTTCTTTATTTCAACTGAGTTCTTAGTTTCATTAGTTTCATTAGGTTATAAGCCCCATGGCCTGATACAAAAACAAAGAAACTTGTTAAACACTTACTTTGCATCTAAGCCTTACCCTTCTAAGCCATTATTTTTTTCCACATGTTAAACAAGATCATCTCTCAGATAAAACTGGCTACTTTGTATGGGCTCACCAAATGAAAAAGGTACTCAGCTTTTGTGGCCTACTTGAGATTGTAAACAGCACCATAACTTGGCCCTTTAATCTGTTATGGTCACAGTGTTGGACCTTGTATGAGGAGTGATAAATCTAACCTGATGTGGACCTTGGGGTTGTGCTGATGTTGATATTGGTGTCAATTGAAAGAATAAAAGGGTAGATGGTAAATGCCTGACCCTAGATGTAGTGCAGGACTTAGAGTGGGGAAGTACTCAGGATAGCTAAGCCTGAGGAGCAAAGTCCAAACACTAGCTTGTCTATTGATATGCCTAGATGGCTAAACAAACAAAGTGCTCAAAGCTGGAAAGCTAAGAGCTACATGAGCAGCTGTTATATCCCATACCAATGGGTCAACTCTGCTATGTCTCCAATGCAACTCTGGTTGTTTTTATGCTTTAAGCTGCATGTTTTCTAGTTTCCTTTACCTCCATCTTTTCCAATCTAACAATTGATTACAACTTTACCTATGCTAACTCCATGCCATTCTGATACAACTTCATTGTTTTCCTGATCTTACTTTCTGTTCCTGTTCCTTTGTGCCATGCTTCTCCCTGTCATCACTTAGTTTCAGTTTGACATTATTTGATGTTGTCTCCTCTGATATCTCCATTTGTATTCAGAATGCATTGGCACCTGCTTCACTTATGAGACAACTCCTTTCATATCTCCATTCCCTCCTTAGATAATCTGTCTCCCTGAGATATAAGTACTGGAGTTCTGTATTTTGTACTTCAGTTTGAATATCAACCATAATATGATGTTATGATCCTCCCCTTCCAGACCCCTCCTGCCTCACAACTTGACATTGTACCCTACTCTAAAGTCCCTTAACTTACTCCACAACTTGACATCATGCCTCTTGTTGGAAAAAAGCCCTATGGCCAATCCCAGACCTCCAATAGTTTCTGACCCCTCCATAAATCAGGGCACTTGGTACTAGCATAAGAGCACACCACATAAGGTGAAGCCAAGCCCCATCCACTCTGGAGTTATCCAGAGTACCCCCAGGGTACATCAAAACAGTTATAATAGTGGCCTATTTATACTATCTAGGGTGGCATACAGACCACCAAGTCTAGCTGGGATAAATACTAATATGGTAACTGGGCATAGGGCAAGGGTAAAGGGTATGACTAAATGGCCATGCATATCAAGGGACTAAATGGAAGAGAAGTACAAGAATGGAAAGAAAGACTACAGAGTCAATGGATATGAAAACAGCACCTTAGTCTTGAGGCCAAGGAGATCCCATCTGGATCTCTGCCACAGATCAGATCCATTAATCAAGATTCAGATCTAAGATCCAAGATCCAATGTCATTTAGATTCAATCAGGAGATACCATCATCTGAGATTGCTGCTAATTCTGTGCTAACTCTTTAGTCAAGGTAAACTCTGAATAAGACTAACCATAGCCTAGGGTTTGGCTCAATATAGCATAGGAGTCTCACAGTCACATGCTTGTCATGTGACTCTTGTGCATCCAAACTGTTCATTTGTAACATAATCCAGTACAATGACAAATTTGGCACAATGTTATATCCTGTACCTCTGACCCAGTTCTGACCCCATCCTGATCCAGCTTATGATTGGTCCTTGTACCTAGTAGGCTACTCTAGCCCTCTGACTCCCCTCCAGGCAACTCTGGCCCTCTATTACCATTCCAGTCTGCCCCAGCTATGCATGTATGCTTTTCACCCCTCAGTATTATGTGCTCCCCTGGGCCTTTACTTTCACTTCAACCCATTCCATTTTCAATTCTATTTCAGTTCCAGTTAAGTACTACCTTAATTCAATTTCATTGTCTTCAAACCATTCCAGTATAACTCTGTCACCATTTCCACTCTTAGTTACTAATACCATTATTGTTACTATTCCTGTTCTGTTCCTGTTCCTTGCTTCCCCTCATTTCATCCTGTCACCCTTTAGTTTCAGTCTGACATGATTGGACATTGTCTTTCCTGACATCTTCATTCATTTCTTAGATATTTAGACATCTGCTTCACTTCTGAGTTTGCACCTGTCTCACTTTGCTACACTTCTAGATAGTTCTGCCTCTCTGAGGTATAAGTACTGTAGTTTTGTATCTTGTACCTCAGTATGAATATTGACATAAACACTCCCTTGTCTTCATCCTAACTTTGATTGAGCCTTTGGGTTCACTCTGAATCTCCAGGTTACTCCAGAGTATCTCTGGGGCCAAGTGATATCCTTGAAGGAGTTGTAAGGTCCCACCCCCATGACTAGGCTTGACTCTCCTTATCCTGCCTGTCCCTCCTGTTGAGCACAGAGACAGCCTTCTTACCCACTGCCAACTTCTATGTAAATGAGAATACTGGAAAGTGCAAGGGCACACCACATAAGATGAAGCTGAGTTCCATTCAATCAATGAAATCCTTCCTAAATTCCTCTGGAGCCTGCCAGAGTCCTCTGGAGTTATGATCTTCCTTTAGCATCAAGGGTTTCATTTAGAAGGGAACTGGTTTTAAAAGTATACTTATACTGGTATAGGTTTTAACAGTATATTTATACTCTCACTTGCACTTCTTCAAGTCTTTACTTCAGAATCAGCCTCAACTGTCTCTCAACACTCAAATCTGAACCACCTGCATGCTTGGCACATTCATGGGTGATCTTTTCAAGATCTTCAGAACTTCAACCCATTCCTCACACCATCTGTTAGGATATAATCCCCAATGATACCATTATGACCTTGTGCTCTTCTGGGAATTTGACCCCTAAGTTAATCTAGTCTTCACATGGTGCAAGCCCTTTACTGCCCCTAATCTTCTGAGTTGCTCCAAGCCACCCCAATGTTCTACAATGTCAGTCACTGGCCCCAGTTGCTTGAGATATGTGTGCCTAGATTTAACTTCTGACTCCTGATTCTGGCATTCCCCTATTCCTGACCCCAGGCTCTCCAGAGCAGCTGTGACTCCCTACCATCATATAGCATCACCAGTTCTCATGGATTCTCAAATGCAGTTTAGATTTTAGTTCTCTACCCATGAGTGCCACTTCCTCTGTTTTCTCTGTTTTTTTCTGGAAGATGACTCCAGTCCTCTGACATGTTGTTGTCACCTGGTAATCCTCAACAGAAAACCACCCCATGTTACTCCAGACTATTCCAACCAACTTCTCATGCCTAGATTTTGCCATTGCAGTCTAAGCATTCCCTAGCCATTTCTGGTCCCTTCCTTGACAAGTCACTCCAGGATTATCAATAGGCAGTCATCAACCTCTTGCATCTGTTCTCTACTCCTAGGCAATCCATTTCTGGCTATTAGTCCTAGTCTTTTGAGATCTGGCCTTCCAAGTATAACAAGTCTATTAAACCTGTACCCCTTGTCTCTCTGACCTCTGGCACTGCACTTTTGTGCACTTCTGATTATTATGACTCCCATTGGGTATCTTGTTCTATTTAGGATTTGGAAGCCCCAACACTCTGATCTCCTTTTGTCTTCTCCTGCTTTTGTCCAACACTTCTTCTTCTCTTTCAATTTTGCCTCTTCTGCTCAAGCTATTAGACCTCCACACACCCTACAAAGACTGCTGGATTCACTCTGTCAATGTCTAGCATCACACTCTGCTGGATGGTTTGTGTTCACTGATTCTAGAACACCACTAACTCACCCACTGTGGTCCATTAACCCCAGGTATTGAGTAGTACCTTGTCTGTTCACTGAATAACACATGCCAGCATCCTGCATACCCCCTGTAGCTCTGTACCACTCTGGTCTCAGCTAACTCTGATCTCAAACCACAGTTTTTTTATCATTATCTGGTAGTTATGACTCCATTGTCTAAGTGCATGGTTATTTCTGCATTGCTCTGCTCTCTGTAGCAGGCCAGTTTTGTCTGTTGATATGCCTACCTGGAAGATGCCTCCATCTGCCTTTGATCTTCTCTGAACTTGTAGCATTTGACCCTTTATTCTTCTTTGCCTGTGGTATCCCCACTATCTGTTTCCTTATCCTCACAGCTAAGGTACACCTACCTTGCTGACCAACCAAGCTTCAGAAGCACCACCCCTCTTCCTCTGCACTCTGATGTGTTTCCTATGTTTCATCTCATACACCAAAAGTCTCTTGCCCTCTCTGGGCATCTCCATTCCTTTTTGTCTTCCCAGAAAGCTCACACTTCCATTATAACTGCACTGTGATTATCCTTTCTTTTCCTACTTGCAGCTGTTTGAGCTTTGTTTCTGTTTGCTATGGGTTCCTGCTTGAATTTTCTCTGTATGGCACTATATTGTTTTATGTGCCACCTTCCTATAATCCCCATGCCATTGGCACTCTCTGTCCCCTTCTGGGAAACCTGTTTTATGGAATTCTCTCTGCACCTTCCCATTCTTTCCAGCTCTTGCCTGGGAAATCCTTGCTCTTCAGATACTATTTTCTAATGACTCCATTCCTACTCATGGATATTTTCTTATTTTTCTGTATGTCATCTTGGGACCTGTCCTTCTGTTTCCCTGAGTATTCTTTTTCCTGAAAGATATTCTGCTCTTCTGCATCTTCTGGGAATTCTGCTTTTTTCCCTGGGTATTCCTTCCCTGGAGATATTTCTGCTCTTCTGTGTCCCCTGGGAATGCTGCTCATTTTTTCAGAACCCCTTCAGAATCCCTCTGTTGTTATGCCCTGGGACTCCCTTGGTCTTCCAGCCTTGTTCTGATGACCCCATTACTTTTGCCTTCAGTTCCTGTTTCTTCTAATCTGTTATCCAGAAACTTGTCCTTTTGTTTTCCCTGGATTTTCCTTCTCCTTTGGAGATATTTCTGCTCTTTTTGCATCCTCTGGGAACTCCCTGTTCCTATGCCTGTCCCTTTGGTTGGCCTTTCTTTCTGATCTTTCTCCTGTTTTTTTGGATACTTCTAAATATCTTCCATTTTGTGCCTTATGCTGCCCCTGGCCCCTTTGTTTTCTGTTTCCTAGTCAACAATGGGATGTCAACCTTGAGAAGGGGATAGCATCTAGTGACCACACTGGTAACCACTGATTGCACCTAGCAATCTGGTCATCTAGCACTCTTGCCCTTCCCTCAGTTCCATTACTTACCCCTCTGACCTTTCTCTGTTCCATCTCTGGTCTCTTTCACCACAGTGCTTAGCCCACTTGGTCAACTGTCTCCCTCTTTGTGCAATGACCAGATGTGCTCTGTGCTGATTGCTCCTCCAACCACCCTTACCACTTGTACAGTGACTAACCCCTACCTATGTTGACTGCACCCATCTCTAATTGCCTCTGATTGCCCCTGTTCCTTTTCCAAGTAGCTCACCTCCCTCCTCTTGCTGCAGCACATAAATGATGTGCAATTCAATCAGTATACCTGTTATTTGTGTATATAGAAGGCAAGACCAGCAAGCAACTCTTAGCAGAATATTCACTCTTCTGGATCCTCTCTGATTACCATTTCACCATTCTCCTGCTCAGCCTCAGCCTTGAGGTTGACAGGGATGACCCTTGGTCCTCCTGCCACAATATACCCAGCCCAATGACCTTTCACCAGCTTGATCTGGACTAGGTCACAAAGAAGCTTGTTCTGCTTCTTTATTTCTTGGCAAAGGTGATCATCAACCTCTTGAATGGCATCCACAATCAGGCAGTCCCCCACAGGCTCTGACCCACCATCTTCTTCAACTGCTGAACCCCCAGATTATGTCTGCTCCATCCCTCCAGCTACTTCTTCTGTGCCTTTGGTCCCAGACCCCTGTTCTCCTGATAATCACATAGCATCCCTCCAATTTAAAACCATATGGCTGGCTAACCTCCTTCTTGTATACTCCAGATGTTTGGCCCACATTAGGCCAACTTCATCAAGAGGACAAGGAGCTAGTTGTTTATTAGACCAGTATTGGAGCTCACTGAATAAGGACATCAGAAATGGGATATGTCTTTGACATTTCTGCCTCTACCTGCTTTATCAGAATCTCACCCAACTCTGATTTAGCTCCAACCCCTAGCTGCATGATGAGCTATCTTACTGGCAATCAGCATGTTTCAGTTCCCTTTGAAGATAAAAAACCTTCCTCAACTCTGTTCCTTCCCCACTCTAGATCTGACTTTCCCAACATTTGTTTTGTAGTCTTTATTTAACTATTGGGCTCTAGTCTAATTTCTGATCTTCTCTCTGGTAGTATCATATCCTGGACCTCTGACCCAAATTCTGACCCTATTCCAACCTGGCTTACAATTGGTCTTTGTACCTAGTAAGCCACTCTAGCCCTCTGACTCCCCTCCAGGCAACTCTGGCCCTCCATCACCATTCCAGTCTTCCCCAGCTATGCATGTATGCTTCCTGTCTCTTAGCATTATATGCTCCCCCAGGCTTCCATTCCCACTCTGCCCCATTCCACTTCCAGTCTATCTCTGCTCCAGTTAAGTACTACCCTAGTTCTCCTTTGTCATCTCTGGACCATCCTGGTATAACTCCATTACTGTTCCCAGTCTCAGTTACCATTACCATCATTGTTACTATTCCTGTTCTGTTCCTGTTCCTTGCTTTCCCCTGTTTCATCCTATTACCCTTCAGTTTCAGTCTGACATGATTGGACATTGTCTTCCCTGACATCTCCATTTGTTTTCTAGATATCTAGATATCTGCTTCACTTCTGAGTTTGCACTTGTCTTATTTTGTTACACTCCTAGATAGTTCTGCCTCACTGAGATATAAGTACTGTAGTTTTGTATCTTGTACCTCAGTATGAATATCAACAAAAACAACAGAAACACTCTCTTGTTGTCATCCTCACTCTGCTCAAGTTCTTGGGCTTACTCTGACCCTCTGGGTTACTCCAGAGTACCTCCAAGGCTACACAATATCCTTGAAGGAGTTATAAGGCCTTACCCCCATGACTAGGCTTGACTCTCCTTGTCCTGCCTGTCTCTCCTATTGAGCATAGAGACAGCCTTCTTACCTACCTCCAACATCTATGTAAATTGGAACACTGGAAAATGCAAGGGTGCATCACATAAGGTGAAGCTAAGTTCCATTCAACCATTGAAACCCTTCCTAGATTCCCCTAGAGCCCTCTGGAGCTCTTCAGAGTTCTGACCTTCCTTCAGTGTCAAGGGTTTCATTCAAAAAGGAACTGGTTAAAAGTATACTCATTTTGGTATAGGTTTTAACAGTCTCTTTTTTTAGTGGGATGAAAGTTTTAACAGAGATCCAGATTTATTGGAGATAAAATTGGAAGAGCACCTGTTATCTGAGATGCTAGATCCAACTTTATAAGCTATGCCTAAACTCCAGGGAAATACTCTGAATAAACAACTTAACTATATCCTAGAGTTTGTCCTCGTTTGGCAATAAAGTCTCATGGTCACATGCTTGTCATGTGACTCTTCTGCTAGTGAATGTTACATTCATAACATTGAGCATAGAAACAGCCTTCTTACCCACCTCTAACATCTATGTAAATCAGAATACCAGAAAGTACAAGGGTACATCACATAAGGTGAAGCTGAGTCCTGTTTGATCATTGAAACCCTTCCTAGATTCCCCTGGAGCCCTCTGGAGCCCTCTGGAGTTATGACCTTCCTTTAGTGTCAAGGGTTTCATTCAGCAGGAAACTGGTTAAAAGCATACCTATCCTGATATAGGTTTTAACAGTCTCCTTCTATTGGAATAAAGTTTTAACAATATCCCATACCTCCAATCCAGTTCTGACCCTATTCCAACCCAGCTTATGATTGGTCCTCATACCTAGTAAGCTACTCTAGCTCTTTGACTCTTTTTCAGGCAACTCTGGCTCTCCATTATCATTCTAGTCTGCCCCAGCTACACATGTACACTTTCCACCCCTTAGCATTATGCACTCCCCTGGGCCTCTGCTCCTACTTTGCCCCATTTCATTTTCAGTTCTATTTCAGTTCCAGTTAAGTACTACCTTAGTTCAATTTTGTCATCTCCAAACCATTCCAGTATAGCTCCATCACCATTTCCACTGTTAGTTACTGATACCATTATTGTTACTATTTCTATTCTGTTTCTGTTCCTTGCTTCCCCTCATTTCATCATGTTACCCTTTAGTTTCAGTCTGATGTAATTGGACATTGTCTTTCCTGACATCTTCATTTATTTCTTAGATATTTAGACATCTGCTTCACTTCTGAGTTTGCACCTGTCTCACTTTGCTACACTTCTAGATAGTTCTGCCTCTCTGAGGTATAAGTACTGTAGTTTTGTATCTTGTACCTTAGTATAAATATCAACATAAACACCCCCTTGTCTTCATCCTTACTCTAATCAAGCCTTTGAGCTCACTCTGGATTACTCCAGAGTACCTCTGGGGCCAAGTGATATCCTTGAAGGAGTTGTAAGGTCCCACTCCCATGACTAGACTTGACTTTCCTCATCCTGCCTGTTCCTCCTGTTGAGCACAGAGACAGCCTTCTTACCCACTGCCAACTTCTATGTAAATTGGGACACCAGAAAGTGCAAGGGTGCACCATATAAGGTGAAGCCAAGTTCCATTTGATCAACAAAACCCTTCCTAGATTCCTTCAGAGCCTATCAGAGCTCTCTGGAGTTATAATCTTTCTTTAGTGTCAAGGATTTCATTCAGAACAGAACTGGTTTTAAAAGTATACTCATACTGGTATAGGTTTTAACAGTATGTTTCTACTCAGATAAGTTTTAACACACAAGATGGACAATACTACATGGGCATCAATTACTGGATACATTAAAGCAGATCTTTGTTATGTACTGGTACTACTTAGCTAAGGGTTATTTTTCATTTTTACCCTAAGCTAAGTATTATTTTCTATTTAGATC
>JBBPKN010000917.1:4862-25321 GCA_038089275.1 Pulveroboletus cf. rosaemariae | reverse complement strand
TAAGTACTGACTAACTTGGTGTCTACAAAGCAATCTGAAGAACCAGAGTCAATCAGGGTGGAAAATGGAGGAATTTCTTGTGAAACAAGGGTGACAAGAGGCATAAGTGAAGCATTATCTAATAGAACAGATGCATTAAGTTTAACCTCCAGTAAAGCATGGGAAGGATTAATGCAACCTTTAGCCTGTGTGGAGTCTCAGAGGATGTGGACTATTTTTTTGCCTCTGAGACAGAGGCCTCTGGTTTGGTTTCCAGAGCAGAGGTTTTGGCACCACAAGCTTTGGCCACCTTGGAGAAAGACTTGAGGCAGTCCTTTGCTATATGCTCTGTAATACCACAGAACAAACAGAGGTGATTCTCCAGTTGACACTTGCATTCTTTGGTAGTGAGCTTACTGTCCTTACCAAGCTTGGATGATAAGTCCTGTTTCTGGGGAATGGTTGACTTGGAGAAGCTGGGGTAAGTAGCTGACTTGTTCCTTGATTCATTAGGGCCAGAGGTTGAAGTGGAGGATATGGCAGGTTTATCAGAGGACTTGGACAGATGAGACAACTTTCCTTGTCAGTTGTGTTCAGATTTGCACTTCCAGTAGCAAGCATCAATGGTCTGGGCCAGCTGGCACAGCTCAATGAGTGTTGGCAGCTTGCCAACATGGGAAAGGTCATCTTTGATGCAGTCTGGAAGACCATTATAGAAATAGTGGTGGAGGGCATCTTCTTCATAACCCCAGACTTGAGATGCAATTCTGTTAAACTCAACTACATATTTGTTGATTCATTGACCATCCTTCATGGTCAACTGGTCTAGCTGGTGCTCTGCATCTCTGACTGGGTCATGGGGTCTGAAGTTGGTCTGGAGTTCCTGAACAAACTCCTTATAACTGTCCATTCACAAGGGGTGGAAGTCAGGGTTTTCAGTAAAGAGGAGGTCAGGCTCAAACCATTCCAATGCCATGCCCTTAAGGTAGAACTGAGCATAGGTGACCTTGGCTCAGTCATTGGCAAAGGCTTTGGGACAATCCTGGAAATTTAATATGCATTGCACTAGAAAAATGCTGAGCTTCTGGGAATCAGTTCTGTTAAACTGGTCTGGTTCCTGTACTTTGATACACTGTAATGTTTCAGAAGTACAATAGAAAGAGCAAGCTAATCCACAGATGGCACTAGTGAGATTGGTGATAGTGTCATGGTGAAAGGGGATAGGTTCTGGGTCTGAAAGAGGTTCAGGGTCATCCTCCAGAATATTGGAATACTTATCAGAGGGGTCATTTCTGGGTTCATCTGGTACTCCTGGCTGGGTGTCACAGTTATTAGGGGTATGGGGAGGTTGAGGAATCTTGGAACCATCAGGGGCTTCATCAACTTGAGCACTAGGTGTGAATGAGTGGGAAGGAGCAGGAGCCTGTAAGGCCAAGCCTGGTGTGTGGCAAGCAGAGAAGCTCTTAAACTGATCTAGGACAATGTGGGAGCAAGCTCTGGTTACACAGATAGACATGATAGCAGTACCAGCACAAGCAGGAGTTTGAATATACTATTATAAATGTTTTGACATACTCCAGAGATACTCCAGATAACTCCAGAGTGGACAGGGCTTGGCTTCACCTTATGTGGTGTGCCCTTATGCTAGTATTGAGTGCCCTGATTTATGGAGGGGTCAGAAACTTATCAGAGGTCCAGGATTGGCCATAGGGCTTTTTCCCAACAAGAGGCATGATATCAAGCCATGGAATAAGTTGAGAGACTTTAGGGTAGGGTACAATGTCAAGTCATGAGACAGGAGGGGTCTGGGGGGAATTGTAACATTGTATTATGGTTGATATTCAAACTAAAGTACAAGATACTGAACTCCAGTACTTATACCTCAGGAAGACAGATTATCTAAGGAGAAAACAGAGATATGAAAGGAGTTATCTCATAAGTGAAGCAGATGCCAATGCATCCTGGATATGAATGGAGATGTCAGAGGAGACAATGTCAAATAATGTCAAACTGAAACTAAATAATAATAGGGAGAAGTGCAGCACAAAGGAACAGGAACAGAAAGTGAGGTCAGAGGAACAACAGAGTTGTATTGGAATGGTATGGAGTTAGCATATGTACAGTTGTAATCAATCATTAGATAGGAGAAGATGGAGGTAAAGGGAACTAGGAAACATGCAGCTTAAAGCATAGAAGCAACCAGAGTTGTATCAGAGACATAGCGGAGTTGACCCATTGGCATGGAATATGACAGTAAAGCAATGTAAAAACTAACATGCTGAAGGCAATGGGTTATATCTACCAGGAAAAGACAATAAAAGCTGTGGTTTAGGGTCAGAGTTAGCTGAGACTGAAATAATATAAAGCTATGGAGGTATGTAATATGCTGACATGTATTATTTAGTGAATAGATAAGATATTACTCAATACTCATGGTTAACAGATTATAGTAGGTAAGTTAGTGGTGTTCTTAAATCAGTAAACATGAATTAGTCTTAGTTAAAAGTGTGGAGATCTGATAGCTTAAGCAAGAGGCAAAAATGGAGAAAAAGAAAAAAAATTGAAGAAAAGCTAAAGCACACCTCTATATGCTAAATCCTAAATCCTATAGAGCACCTCTGTGTGTGCTTTTGAGTCCTGAGTAGTGCCTTTTAACTAGAAACACAAGAACTAGGCAAAGCAAAGTAAAGTCAAGTGACTTGTAAAAGCAAAGGCTCAAGTGCATAAAACTGGAGAAAATCCAGGTCTAAATGCACCTTTTTATATATTATTATAATGTACTTTTTCATTTTTTTCCTTCTTTGACATTTTATTGTAGCTCTTTACATTGTCACATCATGTGACTATTTCACATCTTCACATGTCACAAGTTTAGAGCAATCTAGACTCTAATGTCATGCCTTACTGTTTCCTGCTGTATTTCTAGGTTCCTGCTCTCTTTTTGCCATTGGTCTGCTTACTGTATACTTATTTAGGGCCAGCATTATTTACATGGTCTGTGCATATACTATAGCAATATAAAAGAAGGTTAGCTCAAGCCTGGGTTTTCCCAGTCTTGTGCACTTAAACCTTCCAGTTCTACAGGTCCCTTGGCTCTTATCTTTTCACTACACTTTTGCCTGGTTATTATGTCTCTAGTTCAAAGACACTACTCAGGATTAGGAATCAGCACACACCAGGGAGGTATTAGAAATCTTAGGTCAACATATTAAGCAGTTGTGTTTCATATATGACTACAGATTGTGCACAGACCATGCTCAGCATGGCTGCCTGTTAAAACTTTCCATCCCACTAAAAAGAGACTGTTAAAACCTATACCAAGACAAGTATACTTTTAACCAGTTCCTCTTTTTTGAATGAAACCCTTGATACTGAAGGAAGATCAGAACTCTGGGGTACTCCAGAGAGTTCTGGGGAAATCTAGGGAGGGTTTCAATGGTTGAACAGGACTTGGCTTCACCTTATGGGGTGCACCCTTGCACTTCTCCATTGTCCCAATTTACATAGATATCAGGGTGGGTGATAAGGCTGTCTCTATGCTCAACAGGAAAGACAGGCAGGACAAGGAGAGTCAAGCCTAGTCATGGGGGTGAGGCTTTATGACTCCTTTGAGGATATTGCATAGCCTTGGAGGTACTCCAGAGTAATCCAGAGGGTCAGAGTGAGCCCAAGAGCTCATGCAAAGTGAGGATAATGACAAGAGGGTTCTGGTGTTTTTGTTGATATTCATACTAAGGTAACAGATTATCAAAACCCAAATACTGCTACTACTACTGCTACTAGGTTGGAGTTCATCAGAAGGGGATATGAGCTTTGGAGGTCTCTGGAGATTTTCAGAGATTTCCAAAAATGATCAAGTAGTTAAGTAGTAGGTTCTTTATCAAACAGGACTCAGCTTTAGTGCCCTGGCATAGCCTTAGTATCCTGATTGTGGCAGGCCAGAGATGGCAGAGGAGAGCTTGCTCAGAGCTCAACAAGAGAGACAGACAAAACAAAGAGTGTCAAGTCCAGTCTTAAGAAGTGAAGTTATCAAGATTTATAGAAGGTAGTCAATAGGCTAATCATAATCTCCAGCAGGGCTGGAGGGTTGGAGTGAGTCAGAGGACTCAGGTTGGATAGGGGTAGTAACAACAGTAAAGTTGTCACTTATCCCAAGTCAACATTAAGCCATAATGACTTTAATGCTGAAAACTCCGGAGTAACCCAGAGGGTTGGAGTAAGCCCAAAGGCTCAATCAGAGTGAGGATGATGACAAGAGGGTGTTTCTGTCAATATTCATACTGAGGTACAAGATACAGAACTACAGTACTTATACCTCAGAAAGGCAGAACTATCTAGAAGTGTAATGAAATGAGACAGGTGCAAACTCAGAAGTGAAGCAGATGTATAGATATCTAGGAAATGAATGGAGATGTCAGGAAGACAATGTCCAATCATGTTAGACTGAAACTGAAGGGTGACAGGATAAAACAGGGGAGAGCATGGAATAGAAATGGAACAGGAATAGTAACAATGATGGTAATGGTAGCTGACTGGGAATGGTAATGGAGTTATATCAGGATGGTCCAGAGATGATAAAGAGGAACTAGGGTAGTACTTAACTGGAGCAGAGATAGACTGAAAGCACAGTAAGGTGAAGTGGAAATGGAAACCCAGGGGAGCATATAACACTGAGGGGCAGAAAGTATTCATGCATAACTGGGGGAGACTGGAATGGTGATGGAGGGCCAGAGTTGCCTGGAGGGGAGTCAGAGGGCTGAAGCAGCTTACTAGGTGTAAAGATCAATTGTAAGCCAGGTCAGAATGGGGTTGGAATTCAGATCAGAGGTCCAGGATATGACACTGCCCTAAACTAATGTATAGTAAGCTGCCCTATAGCAGTAAAAAAGCATGGTGTTATGGTGTTGAACATTGTATGACTCATTCTAATTCCAAATGGTCTGCCTTAAGAGAATGCATTAGTTTCATTGTTGGATTTGAATTGAATAGAAGAAGGGCAGTGTGAACTCAGGGTAGCAAGATCTAAGGAGCTATCACACTAGTAATCAGAGACAATCCTTGATTGGCAAGAGCTATCTAGGAGTAATGATAAGGACAGTATAGAAACAAGTGGTTCAGGCTGGGGACCTTGTACTATATCTCACTAGCTTTATATACCTATCCTAGATAAGCACAGACCATTTCTGAGGTATAGGGAAATACTATATATGGAAACTGGGCATAGGGCATGCTGACTGAGAGTATGACCAATGGACCATGTAGATAAGGAATGTGTAAAAAGGCTATGTGGAATGGAAGTCAAAAGTCTTAGAGTAAGCAGAGATTAAACCATAGTCTTAGCCATGAGACCAAGGAGATCCCATTTAAAGATCTGCCATGATCACATCTGACCCTCATCTGGATTGAGATCAGATTCATTGGAGATTTGATTGAAAGATGCATCTATTATATAAGATACTAGATTTAATCATAAGCTATGCCCATAAATTCAAGAGAAACTCTGAATAAACAACTCAATCATATCCTAGGGTTATTCCTTGTTTGGCATAGGATTCTCACAATCTTGTGCTTGATCACATGACACTTGTGCTTCTGAACTTGTCATTTGTAACACAAGGATCTAGAAATACATAAGGAAAACACAAGGTAATAATATCATGGTTTAGACCTGTCTAGGTCTGTAAATATGTGAATATGTGAGATATGAAAGAGGTGAATTAGTGAATTAGTGAAGATGTGAAATGGTCATGTGATGTGACAATGTGAAAAATTAGAGTAGAGTTAAAAATAAGGTAAAAATAAAGAGAAAAATAAAGTGCATTATAACAGAAGTGGAAAGGGGGTGGAGAAAGATTGGAGTATTGGAGTATTCAAGTTTTAAACAGGACTAGGGATCCAACAGGAGGTCATAACAATTGGAATTACATGAAGGTGCAATGTTAAAGGTCAGAAAAACAATGGACTTAGTGTTGATTAGCTTGTAGCATTTAAAACAAGGTCTTCAAGGGTTAGAACTGACTGCCAGGAGCAGGTCACCTAGGAGCAGAGATCAGGCACAAGCAAGTGAGGTGGCAACCTGATAAGAATCACTAAGCAACTTGTCAAAAATGGGCCAGGAAACTAGCTAGGGATATTTAAACTGCAACAGCAGTATCTAAGCAAAAAAAAGTGGTTGGGGATAATCTAGAGTAATATGGAGTGGTTTTCTATCAAGAGTTATGAGATAATAAGAGAGTATTGGAGCACTGGAGTCAGCTGCTGAAAGGGAACTAAAAAAAGAGAAGTTGAGTCTAGGCCACCAGGATGGTAAGTATCTGGACTAATGACTGGAGTCATGGAAAGTCATAATAGTTCATGTGTGATTGTGACCTGACAGGTAGTGCAAGAGATTGGTCAAGATTCTGGGAACATTCTAATGTTCTGAATATTTGAAAAGATTAACCTTATATATATAAACTATGCAGGTAAGTTGAAGTCAAGGGTCAAGAGACAGCTTAAGCCAATCCTAAAGTAATAATGACATAAGAAGTGCAAGTGTGAGTTTGAATATACTGTTAAAAACTAAATCCTTGTTGCTTTATAAATAGAATCCTTATTGTAGGGGTATAAACTTTAGATATTTCTAAAAAAGGGTTAAGAAGAGCTTTGTTGGTCAAATGGGACTTGGCTTTACCTTATGTGATGTGCCCTTGCACAGCTCAGTGTTTCAATTTACAGAGGATCAAAGATAGAGGAAAGAGTAATCTCAATGCTTAACATGAGGAATAGGTAAGACAAGAAGTATCAAGCCTAGTTATAATAAAAGTGGGTTCTTATAATTCCCTTAGAGAGATCATTCAGGCCCAGAGAGATTCTAGAGTTAACTAAAGGGTCAGAGGATGAGCTAAATAGCTTAGTTAAAGTAAGGATGAGGACAAGACAAGGGTGTTCTTTGTTGATATTTGAACTAAGGTACAGGATACAGAACTACTGTACTTACACCATAAAGGAGTGGATTATCTAAAAAAGGAAAGAAGTTGTGAGAGAAGTTGTTTTAAAAGCAAAGACAGGTACCAATGCAACCTGAATATAAATGGAGGTGTCAGAAAAGACAACATCAAATAATGTCAGGCTAAAACTAAGTGATAATAGGGAGAAGTGAGGAGAAAAAGGAATAGTAATAGTAACTGAGGGTGGGGTAAGGTATGGAGTTGTGATGGAGTTGCCTGGAGAAGACAAAGTGAAAACTAAAATGCTATATAACTGTCATATCCTGGACCTCTGACCCAATTCCAACCCCATCCTGACCTGGCTTACAATTGGTCTTTATATCTAGTAAGCCACTCTGGCCCTCTGACTCCCCTCCAGGCAACTCCAGCCCTCCGTCACCATTTCAGTCTCCCTCAGCTATGCATGTATGCTTCCTGCCCCTTAGTGTTATATGCTCCCCCAGGCTTCCACTCCCACTCTGCCCTATTCCATTTTTAGTCTATCTCTGCTCCAGTTAAGTACTACTCTAGTTTCCCTTTGTCATTTCTGGACCATCCTGGTATAACTCCATTACCATTTCCAGTCTCAGTTACCATTACCATCATTGTTACTATTCCTGTTCCATTTCTGTTCCTTGCTTTTCCTTGTTTCATCCTGTCACCCTTTAGTTTCAGTCTGATATGATTAAACATTGTCTTCCCTGACATTTCCATTCATTTCCTAGATATTTAGACATCTGCTTTGCTTCTGAGTTTGCACCTGTCTCACTTCATTACACTCCTAGATAGTTCTGCCTCTCTGAGGTATAAGTACTGTAGTTTTGTATCTTATATTTCAGTATGAATATCAACAAAAACACCCCCTTGTCTTTGTCCTCACTCTGCTCAAGCTCTTGGGCTCACTCTGACCCTCCAGATTACTCTGGAGTACCTCTGAGGCCAAGCAATATCCTTGAAGGAGTCACAAGGTCCCACCTCCATGACTAGGCTTGACTCTTCTCATCCTGCCTGTCCCTCCTGTTGAGCATAGAGATAGCCTTTTTACCCACCTCTGACATCTATGTAAATCAGGACACCAGAAAGTGCAAGGGCACACCACATAAGGTGAAGCTGAGTCCTGTTTGATCATTGAAACCCTTCCTAGATTCCTCCAGAGCCCTCTGGAGCCCTCTGGAGTTATGACTTTTCTTTAGCATCAAGGATTTCATTTAGAAAGGAACTGGTTAAAAGTATACCCATACTGGTATAGGTTTTAACAGTCTCCCTCTATTGGGATAAGTTTTAATAGTAACTATAAGTAGAAATAGAGCTAGAAATGGAATAAGGGTGGAAAGAAAACAGAGGGCCAGAGGAGCCTGTACTAATGACTGGGCAAGAGAAATGCAAGTGTAGCTGAAGTGATATGGAGTGGTAGCAGAGGGCTGAAAGGGCCTGTACTAATAACTGGGTAAGTACAGTGATGAGCACTGGGTATGAAGACTAGATACAAGCTGGATCAGAATTGGATCCAAGTTATGGGATATAATACCACACTTGACTGGAAAGTCCATATCATTAATATGAATTTGGTCTTCTCTAACAGTGACATGTCCTCTGACCAGCCTGCTTATGTCTGACAGCCTCCTGGATTCATTGCTGATGGTCTGGATTGCCATGTCTGGTTTCTCTACAAAGTGCTCTATGATCTGTACCAATCTGGCCACCTCTAATACAGACAGCTCAAGTCAATTCTTGTTGAACTTGGCTTCACTGTCTGCATCTCTGATTCCTGTGTTTTTATTTGTTGCTATGAATCTGGTATTTCTGTCATTACTTCTCATATTGATGATCTTGATCTCTATATTTCCTTGCGAGAAGAAATGGCCTATCTCAAACATGATTTTGGCCTGCATGTTTGTTTCAAGGACCAAGGGAAGATTCAATATCTCCTTGGAATCAAGGTCACTCATAATCAACATGCTTATATTATATTACTATCTCACTGTCACTATATTAATACCATGTTCAAGGCCTATGAGCTTGAATTAGCAAATTCAGTATCAATGCCAGAGTAACCTGAATTGCACTTATTACATGCACATTTTTCTAGCACTGCTGATGAGATTTCTGACATGCAAAATATGTCATACCAAAATACAGTAGGTATACTAAACCATTGTGCTATTATAACTCAACCAGATATTACACACACATAGTGCAACAGGTTGTGTAGTTCACAGCAAATCCTGGGTGAATCCACTAGACCACAGTGAAATGCATTCTCTAGTATCTCAAAAGTACTTGCAATCTTGTCTTGAATCTTGATAGCCCTGCCACAATGAAATCTATTGCCTCTCATGCTTTCTCTAATGCTGACCATGCCAGCTCACCAGATTATGCCCATTCCATCTCTGACTATGTCCTCATGCTTGGTCATGGCATTTTCTCTTGATCTGCCAAAAAAACAGACCATGACAGCACTATTCATAGCTAAAGCCAGATACTATTCTGCCATTCATGTTGAATATGAAATTCTTTGGATGCACCACCTGCTCACTGAACTTGGTCTAGGTCTGGCAACTTCTACCTCCCTTTGTATCAACAATACTGTGGCCATTTGCATCTTTACAATCTCCATTAAGATCTCCACTTGCATTTATCATATTCATATTTTCTATTTCTGGCTTTATGACAAAATCAAACACAAAGAACTCACTTCAGAACATATTGCCTCCATGGACAACATTGCTGACATATTCACCAAAGGGCTGCCCATGGCTGTGAACTGTCATTTTGTTGGATTGCTTGAATTAATCACACCAGTAAACTCCAGCTGAGGGAAAGTGTTGATTATGGTATAATCTCCATATATTACAGCTTTTCATTTCACTATGACAGCACCAATCCCTTTGTTGCCTACCCAACATATTAGTGTATGACAGCTTCACTTTCCTTTAATACTATATCTTATTCCACACTGCATTCTCAGTTATTTTTTTGTTCCAACTGAGATATGCATGAATCCACTATATGCTACAGTATTATTCACTGACATGTATCTAGTCCTTAATTCCACTAGGTACTGATACAGTCATTTCTCTGTTTCAGCTGAGTCCTTAGTTCCATTAACTACAAGTACTCTGCAGTTTCTTGCAGTTTCAACACATATTACCAACACCCATGGGAATATTGCTTAGCTTAGTGACATAAAAAGGAAGTACACACTCTTAGCTACAAATTGGTCCCTGGATCATCTGATTTGGTCCAGTGGCTGTGGAGATACATCCATTTCAAATTAATAATATTATTGTAATAGTTTTGTTAATTTCAATAAAAAAAAGAAATCTCAATGAAATCAAATGATATTTGGCCTAGTATCATAGTACAAGCAAATATATACATACAGGTAGTATTTTTGAGTTTAAAATAGTTCAAACACTCCTTGATTTCCAATTTCCATCATTATTATGACCAGAATCTTCTGACTATTTTTCTAACTCTAATTTGGATCTTGAGATTGTGCCAATGTCATTGTTGATATTGGTTGAGTGTAAGAGAATAGATGAAATGCCAATAAAGGCAAGGAAGTACTCAAGCTAGCTAGACTTGAGTAGTAGTATAGAAGTAAAGTGCCTTTAGATTTGAGATTGATAGCTAGTCAAGACAGATATACAAACAAGTGCTCAATGCTGGGAAGCTAAGAGCTACATGGGTGGTCTGCTTATACTATTTAGAATGGTGCATATATAATCAGAGCACAGAACAAGAGAAACTAAATAGAAAACTAGGCATTATTATAATACTAGTGAAATCTTTTAAAACTAATTACATAATCATAGGAGTAGCAACCCCTTTGTGGTAACCCTAGTCTATGGTCTCTCTTTATTTCAGAGTATTCTCTTGCAGTGGTCATGTGACAGGTCATCTAACTAGAATCTTTCCTGGATCTTTCTTAAAATTGCCTTTAATCTAATCTCCATGAATCTAATGAATCTCATCTTTAATCTGGATCTGAATCTAGATTTTATCTGTGGCAGAAATCCCCATTCTCATGGTTACCTTACTATTAACCCTGCACTTTACTTTACTTCTATTTCCAATTACCTCATGACTTACTGCAGATAGTTAGTCATTTCTAAGTATATTCTATGCCCAGTTTTTTTTCTAGTTAGAGTTCCCATACTAGTGTACATAGATTACCTGGTCTGTGCACTAGTCCCTGAAATATATAAGGGCAGAGGATGGCAGCTGGAATTTCTCTAGTTTTGCTTACTTGAAGTTTAGCTTTAGTTAACTCTTAAGGTTTTCTATTTTTAGCAACTCTTTAGTGTTACTTTTGCAGGCTTATCCCACATTCTTGCCTAGTTAATGCCACTAGGACAAAAGCCTGCCCAGTAGCAGTAGAAGGTACTTACCAAGGAAAAATCCCAGTTTATAGTTAAAAGTAGTTCAATATAAAGAATACATTTCAGGTATAGGGTAAGATAAGAAGTATGACCAATGGGCCATGTAGTAAGGGGTGTAGAATGGAAGAAAACTGTAAGAATAAAAGAAAAGCTTCAGAAACAGCAGAAATTAATATAGTATCTTAGTCTTAAAGTTAAAAAAATCTTATTTGAATTTCTGCCATAGATCAGATCTATCAATCTAGATCCAAGATTAAGATCAGATATCATCTAGATTAGATCAGGCATTGCCATTATCTGAGATCTTGCTGATTAATCCTGTGCTAATCCATTAGTGAGAAATTCTAAATAAAAACTTGTTACAAAGTAATAACCAGCACTTGAAACTTTTCATGTTCTATACTACTCTACTCATGTGACTGTGGAAATCAAACTCCTGATATGTAATATACATTTTCTCTTTTATGAGTTTTTCTTTCTTTTAAAATTCAGAGTCTAGAGTATAGGGTTAAATCTCTGAATCTAATCTCCCAATTTTACCTGATCTCAAGGATCACTGATTGGATCTGATTATGGCAGATCTCTGGATAGATCTCCTTGGCCTCCTGGCCTTGATTTATTTTTTATATCTGTTGACTTTGATCTTCTATTTTATTTCTGTTCTGTTCTATTCTATTTCACCCATATCTGTTATGAATGAACAGTTTGCTAGAAGAAGAGTCACATGACAAACATGTGACCATGAGACATTCTTGCCAAACAAGGACAAACCCTAGGATATGGTTAAGTTGTCATTCAGAGTATTCCTCTTGGATTTGGGCACAGCTTATGATTGAATCTAGTATCTCAGATAATAGATGCATCTTCCAATCTAATCTCTGATGAATCTGGATCTTGATCTAGATAAGGGTCAGATCTGATCATGGCAGATTTCTAGATGGGATCTTCTTGGTCTCATGATTGAGAGTATGGTTTAATCTCCACTTACCCTAGACCCTATCCTTCTATTCTATATAGCCTCTTTCTGATACATCCCTTTACTGCATGGCCCATTGGTCATATTCTCAGTAAGCACACCCTATGCCCTATTCTCTATTTAGTACTTTCTTAACCCTGGAGATGGTCTGTGTATATCTGGACATAGTATAAATAGTAGAGTAGTTCTTTGGTTTCAGCTCCCCAGCCTTAATCACTTTGTTATCTTGTATATTGTCTAGTGCCTTGTCAATATAGGCATTCCCTCCTAACTAAGTATGATGGATCCTCAAGCTTTGCTACCCTGAGTCCATACACTGACCTCACATTCTATTCAATCTGAATCCAACACCAAAACTGATGCACTCTCTTAAGGCAGATCATTTAAGGTTAGAACAGGTCATTTAGAAGATCAACATCAAAACAATATCTGCATGGCCTCCTGCCATATTCTCAGTAAGCACACCCAATGCCCAACTTCCTATTTAGTATAAGTTCCCATACTGGTCTGCATAGTCTACATGGTCTGTGCATAGTACTGGTCAATATATATAGGGCAACCTCAGATAGTCAAGACTTTCCAGTTTTAATTATGTGTAGAGTTTAGCTCTTCTTAGGATTCTCTGCTCTCTTCACCAGAAGTCAGCCAGTCTATTCTACCCAAGTTACATAGTCTATTCTTAAGTTCTTCTTCAAGGCTTCTTCTTTTGGTTGTTTTCTCAACTAGCCACTAGAGTTAGGTTTTTCTTCTGTATTTCACTTTTAAAACCTTTTTTGTTGATCTTTGAAGGTTCTAGCTGGTCAAGTGGAACTTGGCTTCATCTTATGTGGTGTGCCCTTGCACAATCCTATGTCCTGATTTACAAAAAAAGTCAAAGGTCCATAGAAGAGCCAACTTTGGACTCAAAAGAAAGATAGGCAAGATAAGAAGCATTAAGCCCAGTCAAAGAGCAAAGGTTATCAAGACTTTTACTAGAAAGGGACCAATAAAGGGCTGGTATAACCTCCAGAGTTATTCAGAGGGTTGGAGGTAAATCACAAGGATTCTAGGGTAAGGACAAGAAAAAGACAGGTGGGTCTTTGTTGATATTTGAACTAAATTATTACAGCTAGAGGTAACTCCTTATACAGTGGCTCAAAAAACTGTCCCAATGTTTGCATGTTTTTCACTAAATGCAATGGCTATCAATAACTACTAATTATTATGCTAGGCTATGAGTGTATAAAATGTAGTACTTGCTCTCAGCTTTCTATTGGTCCAATGATCAAAGAATTTGGTTATGTGTTGGTAACATGGCAACCATATCAAAATAACAACTCATTGGAACAGTTTTTTGACTTTAAATAGAATATGGTATTTAGTATCTGGTATGACCTCCCTTGACCTTGATAACTGCTTGAATCCTTCTAGGCATGCTTTCTATCCATTTTTGACACTCCTTCACAGAAATCCTTTCCCACTCTATCACCATCCTATCCCATAATTGATGAACTCCTATGGATGCCCTTTTATAACCTAAAAGGCATCTTTTCAAATGATCTCAAGTGTGATCAATAGGATTAAGGTCTGGAGATTGAGCAGATCAATCCAGAAGCTTGATATCTTGCTCCTTAAACCAGATTTGAGCTCTTCTAGAGATATAATTGGGATCATTATCTTGCTGAAAGATAATTTCATCTGAAGAAATTCCAGAATTCTTTATGCTCTGCAACAATTCTTTCTCCAAAATTGCCACATACTGTTTAGCATCCATTCTTCTCTTAACCTCATTCAAAACTTCCACACCATTCCATCCAATATAGCCCCATACCATAAGTGATCCTTCTTCAAACTTAACTGCACCTTAATTTTCTTAGAACTTATTTTCTCTCCTTTCTTTTTCCACACATATTTTTGTTCATCTGATTCAATCCTATTGATTTTAGTCTCATCTGACCAAATCACCCTCTTCTAGTCCTCCACAGTCCAATGCTGGTACTTTAGAGCAAAGGCCAACCTGCTTTTTCTATGGATAGCAGAGAGAAGAGGTTTTTTTTTCTTTATCACAGCTTTTAAAGAAGCTTCCTTGAGGGTATTCCTGACTGTTTGTGGGCAGACAGGAGTGCTGACAATAGAATTGATGAAATAATGGCCTGAACTGCATTACTGGCCTTTTTTCACATCTCATGCCAATAAATCAACTCTACTTTGTCTCCAGTGCAACTCCAGTTGCTTTTACACTTCTAAGCTATATATTGCCTATTTTCTCTTACCTCTGTCCCTTTCTATCTAATGTTAGTTACAACTTCACATACATTAACTATTATGGTGTTGGACTCAGTACAACTCATCCTAACCCTAAACAGTATGGCCTTAAAGGGGTGCACTGGTATTAGTAATGGTCTTAGTTGGAATAGAAAGAAGAGAACAGTGAATACTCAAGGTAGCAAGCCCTGAGGATCCATCACACTAGTATCCAAAGAAAGCCACTGTATTGGTGATTAACTAGAAGTGAGAACTAGAGTACAGTATGGATAACAAAGTGGTTAAAGCTAAGGGCTAAGTACTGTATCTCACTAAGTATTTATACCTATCCTGCTAGTGCACAGATCATCTCTGGGGCATAGGGTACTATTATAAATAGAAGTAGGGCATAGGGCATGCTTACTGAGAGTATGACCAATGGGCCATGTGGTAAAGGTATATATAAAGGAAAAGGCTATGTAGAATAGAAGTTAGGGTTCAGAGTAAGTGAGGATTAAATCATGCCCTCTGCCTTAAGGCCAAGAAGATCCTATCTAGAGATCTGCCATGATCAGATCAGACCCTCATCTAGATCAAGATCCAGATTCATTGGAGATTAGATCAGGAGATAACCCTGTTATTTGAGATGCTAGATTCAACCATATAAGCTATGCCTAAACTCCAGGGAAATACTCTGAAGACAACTTAATCATATTCTAGGGTTTATCCTTGTTTGGCAATAAAGTCTCATGGTCATGTGCTTGTCATGTGACTCTTCTGCTAGCAAGCTGTTCACTTGTAACATTAACTCCATAACATTCTGATATAACTCTGTAGTTTTTCTATTCACACTTCCTGTTCCTGTTTCTTTTTTCCTTATCTCTTTCTGTCATTATTCAGTTTCAGTCTAACATTATTCAATGTTGCTTCTCTGACATCTCCATTCATATCCAGGATGCATTGGTATCTGTTTTACTTATGAAACAACTCCTTTTGCATTTTCTTTCCTTCTTAAATAATTTACTTCTCTAAGATATAAGTACTGTAGTTCTGTATCTTGTACCTTAGTCTGAATATTGGCTATAACATAATGTTAATGATTATACTTGACCTTCTTCCTGCCTTACAACTTGATGTTGTACCCCTCTGTAAAGTCTTATAACTTACCCTGATCCTTTAACCCTCTTTCAACCCCTTTATAAATCAGAGCACCCAGTACTAGCATAAAAGCACACAACATAAGGTAAAGTCAAGCCCCATTCTCTCCAGAGTTATCCAGAGTACCCCTGGAGTATGTCATAGTTTATAACACCTTTCCAGTAAGAATTTGTTGAACAATAGCATGCTTATTAATAGAAAAACATTTTAAAAAATAATTACCATGATGATTTTCCTTCTCTGGTTGAATTTTCTGAAGGAACCTAGCCAAAGTAGACTTCTCTAGACCAGTTTGAGATGCAATTTTCCTATAGAAAAGATCAAGAGAGGCAAGAGAGATAATATTATCTCTTTAAGCAGCAGAAAGATGTTTTATAATGGAGATAAGGGAATTTATTTGTGATAGTAGGGTTTATATATGCAGCAGGCTAATTAGTGACATAAGAGTGACATAATATATTACTTACCTAAGATATATAATCATCTTATAGCACTTTAGGGTCCAATATATGTAATGGAAATTCAAAGTCAAAAAACTGTTCCAATGAGTTGTTATTTTGATATGGTTGCCATGTTACCACAACATAACCAAATGCTTTGATCATTGAACCAATAGAAAGCCAAGAGCAAGTACTGCATTTTATATACTCATAGCCTAGCATGATAATTAGTAGTTATTGATAGCCATTGCATTTAGTGCAAAATATGCAAACATTGGAACAGTTTTTTAAGCCACTATATATTGCTTGAAGAGAAAAGGGCATTTTTTCTTCACCACAACCTTTATGCCAGCTTTTCTAAGATAACATCAGATGGTTTAAGGGGATATGGGGTAATTTTTGACTTCCTACAGAGTTTTGGTAATCTGGACAGCATTTTCAGCTTTGCCAGTATTAATAAGACAAATAGCATATCACATATCAGTGAAAGTAATAAAGAAGAAATGGCCACTAGAGTTCTTGAGCAAGTTAGAACAATGTTTATTACATATTCTGTGAATAGTGGAGTGTTCAAAACCAGTAAAAGCTTGGATTTCATCAGTAAAATGGCCTGGTTCCAAGAGAGCAATTATTTAATTGGTTTAATCAATGATAAAAGACTTTATGGTAATAAATATGAGGAAAGTGATAGTATTTTGACTTGTTTACATCATATTGAACTTCTTGTAAATTATGTAAGTCAATGCCTATGTAATAGCATGTTGTAGCACTTGATCTTGATATTTTAATTAGTTAGCAACAAAACTATTTCAATAAGTAGTTTGAACAAATGTATAATATTAACCAATATAAAAGAAATTATATAATACATGTATATATGATTAGAAAACCCTTGATCAGGGCTTTTCAATGATATTTAGGTTTGGAGGTCTAGCATTAAAGCTACAGATGCCATTAATTTAACAATCAAAATATTCCAAATATTGGAATAGTTTTATTGCTTAGTGTATTAGTGGGGATAATAAGAGATAGATGTCCACCAGTGGCTTTGGGAAGCTTAGAAAGGTATCTGGAATGGATTCTACTCATAATAGAGCAATTGAAGCCAGTTGCACTAGAAATCTGGTAAGTAGACTAACTAAATTCCAGAAAAAAAGTAATGTAAGTAATTTACTATGTAGAAAGGGATTTTATAATGGTAGTAGTAGAAATAAAGTGATATTGTTGTTTGTTTGTACCATTTAAGTCATTATGTACATCACTTGATCAATAGATTGTATCAGAACATCTTAAAGTATGTCAATTTCATATATTTTTATATTAGCAACAAAACTATTCCAATGAGTACCCTTGATTAATTAATGTATATCTCATGAGCCTGTGAATTTAACCACATGACTGAGGAAGGTGTTTTAGCCAGGAGTAAGGACTATATTTAGTCTCACCAAAGCTAAGCAAAATTCCCACATGTATTTGTGGTGCACTTTACACACTACATTGAGGTTAAATATAGAAACAGTTTTGTTGCTTGATATATATTCAACCTTCAAAATCACCACAAACATCTCCAGTATTCTTTATTGGAAAAAAAGACAGTGAAAAATACATGGTCATTAATTACAGGTATTTTGATGAGTATATCATAAAAAATTATTCTTTGCCATTAATTTCAATACTAATTGATTGGCTTAATGAAGCAGATATGTTTACAACTTTAGATCTATAATGGGGGTATAACAATATACACATGAAGGACAGAGATGAATGGAAAGGAGCTTTTACTACAGTGACTCCAAAAACTAGCCTTCTAACCCCAATTCAGTGTGCAAAGTGCACTGCAATTACATAAACAAATGACACTTCAGTTTGGTGGGATTTATTGTAGTAGAAACCCTTGGCCACATCTTTGCTCTATATATCACATGATTCCATTCAGATGCTGCCAAGATATAATTATTACAAGATAAATACCTCATTGGGCCAGTTTATATACTTTTGATTTGAAAGTTGAAATCTCTATCACATCAAGCTATATTTGTTGTTGCAAACAAAGATACATATGTAAATAGTATGTCTGAGTTTCAAAATACTTCCATACATCCTTATTCTCTACTTTCATCATCATATAATCTCTTATAGCTGATTAAACAGCTATTATTCTTGCTTAACTTAATGCTGGCCATTCAGCTTGTATTATTGCCACCCAGCTTGGTGTTGGATGTACTACTATATCAAGGCTATCTTTTCAAGAGTTCCCAGATCTTTAAAAGTCCACTGGTGATTATCCATTCAAGCTTTCTCCTACCAATGTTTGCCATGCTATTTATCTTATTGTTAAAACTATACCCATTTGCTACATCAATGAAACCCTTATTGCAGGAGCATACACTTTAGAGGCTTCCAGGAAAGTCCAGAGGTTTCCAAAAAAGGTTGAGATAGGTTTCATTAGTTGAATAGAACTCAACTTTACCTTATATGGTATGCCCTTGTACTTTCCAGTGTTCTGATTTATGAAGAGGTTGAATATAGAGAGGAGAGAGTAGTCTCAGTGCTCAACAGGAGAGATAGGCAGGATGAGGAGCATCAAGCCTAGTTATAATAAGAGTAGAGCCTTAGACAGATCTGGAGGGTACTTTAGAATAATCCAGAGGGTTATAGAGTAAGCTGGATAGCTTGGTCAGAGTAAGGATAAGAATAAGATGGGGTGTCTTTGTTGATATTTATACTGAGATACAAAATACAGGACTATAGTATTTATACCTCAGGGGGCAGAACTATCTAAGAGTATAGCAAAATAAGACAGATGCAATCTCAGAAGCAAAGCAGATGCCTAAGTATCTAAGAGACAAATGGAGATGTCAGGAAAGATAGCATCCAATCATGTCAGACTGAAACTGAAAGGATGGCAGGAAGAAGCAAGAGGGAAACAGTAATAGTAACAGTAACAGAGAGTGAAATGGAATTAAGTATGGAGTAGTGGCAGAGTGGCTTGGAGGAAATGAAGTAAGGGCTAAGGTAAACTACTTAACTGAGCCAGGAACAAGGATAAGGTTGGAACTAGAGTGAAGGGTATGGAAGGTTGGAGAAGCATGTACTAATGACTAGACAAGGGAAGTATGAGGATAGCTGGAGTAAAGTGGAGTGGTAATGGAGAATCAGAGTTATATAAGGGGAGAGTTGGGCTAGAGTAGCCTAATGGGTGCACAGACCAAGTGCAAGCTGAATCAGGATTGGGTTGAAACAGGGTTAAAATTACAGAATATGATAGTATTCCTCCCTTAGGCCTGAACCCTTGAAGGCCATTGGCCTAAGGTATAGAGAGTACTGGCATATGATCTGGGTTAGTGTGGTAATAGGCATGTGATCTCATGTTAGTAACAATGGAGTGGTCAAGTGGAGTAATATGGAGGTGATGAGCACATGACCTTGTTTAGTATGGCAATGAATAGATGATCAGAGTTTTTGGTTAGCCACAAATAAAAATGGTTACTTTGCTGGTAACTCTTCTTTCTTCATTGCAATAACATGTCCAAATTCAAAGACATTGTGACATGGCCCAAGGAGTGCATCATAAAGTGCACTGATGATGACAAGGCATTGGCCAATGCCAAATATGCTAAGCACAAGAAATGCAGGAAGGTAAGGAAGAAAGCAGAGCATAGGAGAAAAGAAGAGGCCTAGAGGGTAGCAGAGGAGGCTGCCCAAAGGCAGGCTGAGAAGATAGAGAGGATCAGGCAGATGATAGAGGAGGCTGCCCAGAAAAAGGTAAATCTGAGAATTGTTTGTCTTGGAATAGGGTAATTCAAAGACAACAGGTGGTATAAGAGCAGGCCCAAGTGGGGCCCAGCAATGACAAGGGGAAGTGAAGGATAAAGGAGATGTCAGTATGCCAAAGGTATAAGGATAGGGAGCTGGAATGCAAGGTGGGTGTGGGAAAGTCCACATCATGCCTGGCCTGCCAAGAGGCAAAGATAAGGTGCAAGTATCCAGGAAAGAAGAAGCTGGTATGGAAGCAGTAATGGAGAAATGTGGAGAAGAAGTGGACCAAGTAGAGGGTACACTCAGAGGGGGCAGAGAGGGGCACCAAGCAGGTGGCAGAAGGCTGTTACCTGCTGGTGATGGTTATGTGGAAGGTGGGTAGCAGAGTGGTATGGAAGATAAGGTGAAAGAACTGGCTACTAGTGCAGCTAATGAACATACTAGATTCCATATGAAAAGTAAGCAGAGAGGATGTGGAGAGTGGGCTGGAGGACAGCAAAGAGGAAGAGGTGGTGGAAGAGGTGGTGGAAGAGGGGGCAGAACTGAAAATAAAGGACTAGGGAAAAGTAGA
>JBBPKN010000916.1:0-25384 GCA_038089275.1 Pulveroboletus cf. rosaemariae | reverse complement strand
CCTAGCAGGGGGGTAATGTTATGTTTCCCTCTTTTTCTCTTCTCTTTCCTCTTTTCTCTTATCATAGCTTCTGCTCTTTATGCACCTCAGGTGCTTTCTTGTTCACTTTCACTCATAGATTCTGCTCTTCTCATGCTCTAGCCTAGCCTAGACTGCTCTCTTATTCTGCCCCTTTGCTCAGGCCTTCTATCTTCTAATCAGCTGACTTATAATCTTTCCATCTCTTTCCATCTGTTTCTACATGGATATCTTACTCATCATTTGTCAGCATGATTACTCAGTGTATCTCTGTTTGAATCTTATTAGTTGTACTATAAAGTAGCATACTTCCTATCCCCTCTTTTCTTATGCTACTTCTACCTTGCAATCACCTCACAGTCCTTGCATCTCCACTTGTCCTTGTATCTACATACTTGGAATCCATTGCTTGTGTCCTGGCACTTAACCAGAGGATCATCAGCATCTGATCTTGGCACACTCCTGGAAGTGTAGCTAATACCACTCAGGCACAACACTTTGTTTGTTGCCTTTCACTCATCTTGAAGCTTACCTTTGGTTTGCTTCTTCCACTTCATCCACAGCAAGGTCTATGCCTGTCCCTACCTAGGCCTAGTGTAACAAAAGGCTATTGTTGATCTAAAAAAGAAAAGGAATTTATATAGAATTAGTGAGAAAAGGGGCATTCTAAGTAAGCATAACAAATAAGAATCATAGGCCATAACAAATAGGCTAACAAAGCATGTCAGGAATATGAAATAATAAGAATAAAACATGCTTTATAAGATTTGCAATAAAGATTGCAAATTGTTAAAATCTTCTTTATTAGACTTTAGAGATCTTTAGAGGAATCTGAAGATTCCAGATGGTCAAGCAGGAATTGGCTTAACCTTATGTGGTGCACCCTTGCACAATCCTATATTCCAATTTACAAAGGAGTCATGGGTTTAAAGGAGAGCCAACTTTGAACTCAAAAAAAACAGGCAAGATAAGAAGTGTTGAGCCCAGTTATAGAGGGGTTTATTGTCAAGACTTTACTAGAAAAGGGCCAATGAAGGGCTGGCATAACCTCCAGAGTTATCTGAAGGGTTGGAGGTAAATCACAAGGATTCTAGGGTAAGGACAAGAACAAGACAGGTAGATCTTTGTCAATGCTCAAATTGAAGTATTATAGGCAGAGGTAGCTCTTCTTATATACTATGGAATGAGCAGATTATTTAAGAAGGAATGGAGGTAAGACAAAAGTGTCTCAGAAATGAGCAACAGATGACAGTACATTCTAGAAACAAATGGAGATGTTGAATGAATTGAGATATTCAGATAAAACTGACACATGTCAGAAGAAAGTGAGAATGGAAACTAAGTACAACTGGAGAGCAAAGCAGAGTAATAATGGAGTGAAGCACACCTCTATGTGCTGATCCTAAATTCTAATAGGCATCTTTGTGTGCACTTTCTAAGATCTGAGAGTTCTTTTGAACTAGAGGTACTAGAACTAGGCAAAGCTAATAGAGTCAAGTGTACTTGTGAAAGCTGGAAGCTCAAGTGTGCAAGACTGGAATGCCAGGCTTGGATGCACTTCCTTATATAGTTCTACAGAGTATGCACAAATCATGCTTGGCATGGCTGCCCTAAACTATGCTATAGTAATTAGACCAATGGCAATAAAAGAGCATAAATCTAAAGATACATAAGGAAAACACAAGGTAATGACATCAGAATCTAGACCAGCCTAGACATGTGACATGTGAAAGTGTGAAGAGGTGAAAATGTGAAATAGTCACATGATATGACAATGTAAAGAGCTACAGTAGTATTAAGAATATGCAAAAAGTGAAAAGAAAAGTAGAGTGCATTATAACATGGAGTGATAGCAGAAGGAACAGAGTTAAACATATACAAATTGTAAATAGTACTAAGTAAAAATGGAGACAAAGGGTAAAGGTATTATAATTTTATTACACTTTTTGCATTTCTGACACTATATTCACTCTTTACAAAGTCACATCATGTGACTTCTTCACATTTTCACCTCTTCACCTTTGCACCATTTCACATTTCACATCTTCACATTTCACAGGTCTAGATTGGTCTAGACTATAAGGTCATACCTCATGTTTAACACATATTACTGCTAGGGTTCTTGCTACTATATTGCCATTGGTTGGCTGACTATACAATACTTTAGGGCCTGTCTAGTTTACTTGATCCATGCACATCTTTGTACAATATATAAAGGTCAGGGTACAAGCTGGGGATTTCCCAGTCTTGCACACTTGAGCTTTTGCTTTCACAAGTTCTTGCCTCATTATTTCTATTCTTCTTGCCTAGTTCTGTGACTCTAAGTTAAAAGCTACAACCAGATCAGATCAGTACAGATAAGAGCACCCTCAGGTCTCTGAATAAGTTCAACATCTAGAAGGATGTTTCAAAAAAAATGCTAAGTAAGACATAGCTTGTGAGAATACAAGTATCCAGAGTTATTCTGGAAAGAATAGAGTTGATATAGGATATAATAGTATCTCCCTCTTAAGGCCTGAATCTCTAAAGGCCATAAGCACATAAATTTGATTAATGTGAAGTCAAAGTGGTGATATGCCTTTGTTTAGTATGACATTGGAATAAAAAGCAGAGTTTGGTTGTGCCCTAAAATAAAACAGTTGCTGCAATGGTTACTCATTATTCCAATATTGCATCTACCTATGTCTGCCTATAATGATCTCAAGAACTGGTCCAACAAACACCTTGCAGAGCACCCCAATAATGACAAGGCACTTGGTAACATAAAATACACCAAGTAAAAGAGGCAGGTAAAGGCATGAAAGAAGGAGGATAGAGAAGGCATGAAAAGCAGCAGAGGAGGCTGCTAGGAAGTAGGTCAAGAAGGAGGTGAGGAAAAGAAAAAAGGCCAAGAAGGCTATCCAGAGCAGGGTAAATACCATTAACATGGGACAGATTGGGCAGATTGGAGTATAGGCAGAGGAGATGTGTCAGACCCAGGTAAAGCCAAGCCACAACAAGGAAAAAAAGAGGGTAGAAGAAATTTTCATCTGTCATAGGTGTAAAAACCAAGGGCTTGATTGTGAGATGAGCTCTAGTAAGTCAATATCATACCTCACCTGCCAAGGTGCAAAGGTAAGATGTGAGTAGCCAGGACAGAAGAAGCCAGAGTGAAAGCAGAAGCAGAAAGATAAGAAAACTGAGCTGCCCAGAAAACAGGCTTGCTTAAAGAAGATAAGACCACTGGGCAGGTGGCAAAAGGCTGTTGCCTACTGGTCACAGCAATTTGAAAGGTGGGCAGGAGGATTTTGAGAGAAATATAATGGCAGAACTGGCTGCTGGCATGCTGGTCAAGGGGCTAGATAAGACATGGGTAGTTGGAAAGGTGGATGAGAAAAAGAACAAGAAAGAGAGGCCTGAAACATAGCTGCTGATGCATTGACCTAATCCTAATACCTAGCCTTGGTGTGTGCTGACTGATCCTGAATAGTGCCTTTGAACTAGAGACACAAGAACTAGGCAAGAGTAATGATAAGAAATAAAAGCCAAGGAACATATAGAACTGAGAGGTTCAAGTGCACAAGACTGGGAAAACCCAGACTTGAGCAGACCTCCTTTTATATTGCTACAATACATGCACAGACCATGTAATTGGTGCTGGCCCTAAATAGAGTACAGTAAGCCAACCAATAGCAAAAGAAGAGTGGGGACCTTAGAAAGACAGCAGGTAAACATGAGTTATAATAGCAGAGTCTAGATTGCTCTAGATCTGTGACATGTGAAGAAGTGAAGTGTGAAAGGGTGAAAATGTGAAGTGTGATAATGTGAAAAAGGTGAAGATGTGAAATGGTCACATGATGTGACAATGTGAAGAGCTACAGTAGTGAGAAGAAAATGCCAAAGAAGGAAAAAAATGAAAAAGTGCATTATAACAGGGCCTGAGAATGAGGAAGTAGAAGAGATTATAAAGAAGGTAGCAGAGTTGAGGGCAGAGATGCAGAAGAATGTGGAAAGAAGATTGGAAGACAAGTAACTGATAGTGTTGTAGATAGATCAATGCAATGCCCAGGCTCATTGTTATAGTCCAATTTTTCAAACTTTGATCACATGACTTTATCTTATCTTATCCACGTGGTTATCTAATCTTTTATCTTATCAGGGCACATGACGGGTCACATGATAGGTCTAGACCCAGGGCATAGGGTTAACCTCATGCCTTCCAGCCCTTTTTCATTTCCGTCATTCTTCCATTTCAGAAGCTCCGCTCCTTTTCAGCCATTGGCTATTCTCACAGATGCTTCTCTTCTTTTTGATCGCCGTCCAGGGTCCATGGGAATATTCCCATCAGAGTCTTGGTCCGTGCGCAATACTGTAGCCTATATAAACTGTAGCATAGCGTCTCAAGACTCCCCAGTCTTGAGCACTTGTATCTCTAGTACAGTGTTCACTCAAACTCCTAGTCTCTATATCATCTTTTTCTCTTAACCGTCACCATCACCGTCACCAAAGCCCTAGATTGGGGTTACAAGCTCATCGTTTACACCGTCACCGATACCGCACGCAACACTTGCTCAAGACTATCTTACCAGTCTTAGGGCTTGAAGAAAGACCGTAATCGTACGCTCATATGCGCAAAGAATTCCCATGGGGACACGAGGAACAGTTGAAAGATTTTATTTTTGAAGCAGTTTTAGGCTTTGAGGACGACGAGTTTGGAAGGCAATCGTTTCAGCACAGGTTCGATCAGTTTGACGAACAAACAAGGAAAGATTTCACAGCAAGCAAGGAAAGGGATTGTAAAGTTGCAGCTTCAGAGAGATTGAGATCCCTCCGACCCTCATTAGTTTTAAAAACAGTTAACCGACGCCCCCAGACACTAGCCCACTGTGTCAGCACCATTCGACCAAGTCCACTATCAAGAACCCGACAGCTCGTCGAACTCGCCAGAGAACCAAGACATAGAGTTAGGTTCTATTCTCCTAGAGCAACCGAATCTCCCCTCGCCAGGTCCCTCTCACCAGCTCCCCCTCTTCCGGCCTACGACCCCTATAATGACCTTTGGGATGAGTGGCAATACGGACAGTGGTGATACGATGCGGCAACTGGCCGAAGAACTTACCAAGATGGGAGGATCGAGGAAGATTAAGGACCCGGGAACATGGAACGGGGACAAGATGAAGTGGAGAAAGTGGTTCGCTTTGCTATCCATCTGGGTAGTAGAGCAGGAATGGAAGACGAACAGGCAACAATGTGCAGCTGTTTTGTCAAGGTTAGATGAAAGGGCAGAAGGGTTTGCCCAAATAACATTGGAAAAGTATATTGCAGCAGAATTGGAGTACAATGGTCAGGGTCAACGAATGGGAGATGCGGCCTGGCCAGACTTTGGAGGAATCGCAGTCGAGATGTGATCCTATTTTAGGATTCAAGAGATGGCACATGATGCCATGAAAAAATTGGAAGGCTTACATCAAGGAAATTCCATTGACGACTATATACAGGCTTTCGAAGTATTGAGGAAGGATGTGGGGGTCAGTCTCGAGCACACTGCAAAGCTGCTATGAGAACAGGTCCACTATAGGGTCTATCAACAGGCTATAATGCAGGGGATTAAAGATGATTTCTTTGATCTAGTAGAACAGATGCGGATGATCGGCAGAGGCTTCGAGCGCATGGCGGTTGAGCGCTCAGCTCCCCGATTCCAAGGACGATTTCCCCCACCCAAAGGACCACCCTCCAATTTCACTCCGACTCCCAGATTCATGCAAACAGGAGTACAGCCAGGCAGAGGAGCTCCGATGGACATGGACAGACAAGGTGCAGCGACAGTGAATACGCCGGTCCGCACATGTTTCAAGTGTGGCAAACCTGGTCACATGGCTCGAGAATGCCGGGGACAATTCAATCCTGCGGTGCCAAGGCCCTCAAATAACTTCGGGCGAAATCAACAAGCACAACGGCAACAAGGAGCCCAGGCTCAATATGTGCAGCCAGTCAGATTCGGAGAGTTTTCACCCCCCAATAAGAATGGGTGGCAGTCAGCAGAGCCGACAGGAATAGGTCCTGTTTACAATATGGTGGATGCAGCAAGGTTTCAAGAGATTCCGACGGCTTTTTGGGGAAGCATGGAAGAAGCTAGGGCTTACTTCCAGGATCTCTTCGAAACAGAGAAGAAACAGGCAGAGGCGGGAAAAGGATAGGGGAATCTGACAGGCTAGGTTCAGAAATCCCAGTATGTACTTCGTTTTATCTTCCTACTTCTTTCAATTTGTCCTCGATGAAATGGAATAAAAATATTTCCGTGACGGCATCTCGATTGAGTGTGGCCCCGGAAATAGGGTGCTTAATTCCGTCTGAAGAAACTAATGGACAATTGTTTGCAATAGGAAGCGAAGAACAACAAGATCTAGCCAAGTTATTTAATAGGAAACAACGAGATGAACTAGGAGTAAGTGTAAAGATAGATGGAGAAGTTAGAGGAAAAAATGGTTTAAAAATGGAGTCATGCGGACTAACCTTTGCCATTATCGATTCAGGAGCATCAGTAACGTTCGTGGATCAAAAATTTGTATGGAAACATGGACTCCACGAAAAAAATATGCCAAGACCACTAATGGTATTTAACGCCGATGGAACTGAAGGATCCATTGGTAAGATAACAATGTATGTCATTATGTATATAGCTATAAAAGGAAAGAACGGAAGATGGCATCGAGAAAGATCCGTTGCTTATGTGTCATCATTGGGACCCCTTGATCTTTTAATAGGTTTTGATTGGTTTACACGACATAATCCAGAGATTGATTGGGTAAAGAAGACAATTGATTTCTCTAGGTGTACTGCGGATTGTGAAATGCATATCATGGCCCGGAAGTTAACTAATGAAGAACAGACGATGCTACAAAAGGAAGTCCCTAAAGAACTATGGGAATTCTTACCAGTGTTTTCTCAGCATGAATCTGAACGCATGCCAACCCGAAAACCCTGGGATCATGCTGTAGATCTTAAAGAAGATTTCATACCAAAAAAGGGTCGTATAATTCCTCTTTCAAATGAAGAAATGACGGAAGTACGAGAGTTTATTGACAAGGAGATGAAGAAAGGGTATATCCGATCCTCTAAATCTCCACAGACCTCTCCAGTATTTTTTATTGGAAAGAAGGATGGTGGTAAACAAATGGTCATTGACTATAGATACCTTAACGAACACACCATCAAGAATAACTATCCGCTGCCTCTGATTCCAACACTAATCGATTGTTTAAATGGTGCAAATATGTTTACAACTCTGGATTTACGATGGGGATACAACAATATTCGAATGAAGGAAGGCAACGAATGGAAGGGTGCTTTTACAACCCCTATAGGGGCTTATGAACCACTGGTAATGTATTTTGGAATGTGTAACTCACCAGGCACGTTTCAGGCCATGGTTAACAATATTTTCCACGACATGTGGCAACATGTAATCATATACATTGATGATATTATGATTTTCACACAGGGAAAAAATTGAAATCAACACCTAGAAATCATAGCAGAAGTATTAAGTTGCCTTCAGGATCATGACTTATTCCTCAAACCATCAAAGTGTCATTTCGCTCAAGAACAAGTCGATTATCTTGGAATGGTTGTATCTAAAAAGGGGGTACAAATGCAGTTAAACAAGACCAGCGCAGTTCGAAATTGGTCTATTCCTCGAATGGTCAAACAAGTTCAAGCTTTCCTCGGATTAGCCAATTATTATCGACGCTTTGTACCTTGCTTCGCAGACATCGCACGACCTCTCAATTCCCTCACCAAGAAAGACGTTAAATTTGAATGGTCTTCTGCATGCATGACAGCATTCGTGCATCTCAAAGAAATCCTCACATCCGAACCCCTCCTCTGTTATCCTGACTCTTCTAAACCAGTTAGGATTGAAACCGATGCTTCAGATGTCGCCACTGGAGCAGTCATTTCCTATCAACAAGACGATGGTCTGTGGCGACCGGCAGCCTATATTTCTCACTCTTTTGACACTGCCGAATTGAATTACCCTATTTATGATAAAGAACTTTTAGCAGTCATTCGCGCTTTTCGCAAATGGCGACATTATTTAATAGGCCGGGACTCTTTTGAGATCTGGACCGATCACAAGAATCTAGAGTACTGGAAACGTCCTCAAGATCTTTCTCCTAGGCAGGCTCGATGGCAAGCTGCTCTTGCCGAATTTAATTTCAAGATTTGTTATAAACCTGGTCATACCAATGGGAGGGCGGACGCCTTATCTCAAAGACAGGATCATTTTGAAAATAAACCAGAACCCAATAAACAAGTCACTATGCTTCCCCCTCATCGTTTCTCTCAACGTCTCACTTCCTTTTCCTCTTCTTTTTTTACTCGTATTCAACAAGAATCAGTGGACCTATGACTCTCGGACCCCTGGTGTTATAGTCCAGAGAGCAAGGTTTATCTGAATTGAAGAGAACAAATATTTATTCCAGAAAACCTACGTACAAAAGCACTTAATCTTTTCCATTCATCCCCGCTTGGTGGTCATGCAGGCCAAACAAGAACCAAACAATTATTGTCGCGGTATTATTATTGGCCGGGTCTCAAGGAAGATGTTGCGAATTTCATTTCTCATTGTTTAACATGCGCAACATCCAAGGGATCAGAAGCCGTTATTCCAATTCAACCTCTGCCTATTGCGTCTATTCCTTGGGCAGATATTTCTATTGATTTCATTACTGGACTTCCGGATTCAAGGGGTTTCAACGCCATCATGGTGGTAGTTGATAGATTTTCAAAAGAAGTAGTTTTTATTCCGTGTCTTTCATCTCTTTCTTCGCTTTATGTTGCAGAACTTTTCAGAGATAATGTATGATTGCGACATGGACTACCATCCTCCATCGTCTCGGATCGAGGACCACAATTTGTTTCAGAATTTTCTAGGCAGCTTAACGAGATTCTTCAGATCAAACAGAAGATCTCTACAGCTTATCACCCAAGAACGGACGGCCAAACGGAACGGATTAACAGGGAATTGGAACAGTATCTTCATAACTTTATTGCTAAGTGACAGGAATTATGGGCTGATTGGATTAAAATGGCGGAATATCATCACAATAACTCCTATTCATCTTCCACCAAAGCGTCACCCTTCGAAATCACTAAAACATATCATCCTCAATTTGGTTTCGAAGCTCCTTCTTCATCTCATCCATCATCCCATTTCCTTCGCGATATGGCAAAGTCTTTCAAGGAAGTAAAAGAAGCATTACAAGAGACACAGAAAAGAATGAAGAAACAAAACAAGACGTTGCTCCCTTTGTATACTAAAGGGCAACAAGTTCTTCTTTCCACAAAAAATCTCACTCTTCCGTATCCATTCAAAAAGCTCACTAAATGATGGATTGGACCTTTTACTATCCTTGAAGTGATACCACATGCTGTTCGCCTCAGGCTTCCTTCTACAATGCATATTCATCCCACAGTAAATATCTCACGCATCAAGCCTTATCTCCCTTCGCTCCGGGGACAGGATATACTTACTCCTGATCCTATTTTGGTCACAGAAGAAGGTCGTGAAGAATATGAAGTTGATCACATCGTTGACTCTCGTATTCAAAAGGGAAAGCTGGAATATCTGGTACATTGGACAGGATATGGAGAAAACGATCGTACCTGGCAAACAAAGGACGATTTAACTAATTCTCCTGATCTCATTGAAGAATTCCACAAGCTTAATCCCTCTGCTCCACAACGACTCTTTACCACCGACCTTCACACGTTTCGTTCTTTATTCAAGCCTTATGAAAATCACACTGAAACATCTGCATTATTTGTGTCTCGTCTGGAATCCGAGACCTAAAAAGGGGGTAGTGTTATAGTCCAATTTTTCAAACTTTGATCACGTGACTTTATCTTATCTTATCCACGTGGTTATCTAATCTTTTATCTTATCAGGGCACATGACGGGTCACATGATAGGTCTAGACCCAGGGCATAGGGTTAACCTCATGCCTTCCAGCCCTTTTTCATTTCCGTCATTCTTCCATTTCAGAAGCTCCGCTCCTTTTCAGCCATTGGCTATTCTCACGGATGCTTCTCTTCTTTTTGATCGCCGTCCAGAGTCCATGGGAATATTCCCATCAGAGTCTTGGTCCGTGCACAATACTGTAGCCTATATAAACTGTAGCATAGCGTCTCAAGACTCCCCAGTCTTGAGCACTTGTATCTCTAGTACAGTGTTCACTCGAACTCCTAGTCTCTATATCATCTTTTTCTCTTAACTGTCACCGTCACCATCACCAAAGCCCTAGATTGGGGTTACAAGCTCATCATTTACACCGTCACCGATACTGCACGCAACACTCATGAGTACTCAAGTAATTAGAGTTTAGAGAAAGGTTGGAAGTAAGTGGAGGGTATAAAGTTTTGGATGGCCAAAATTGGCTATTACAAGGTAGTCTCATAATTCAATATATAATATGTGAATATCATAGGATTATGAAATACAATAGAAAAACCAAAAGAAGAAGCAGAAATTCAATGGAGTATTCTAAATCCCAAAGTGCTAGACAGCTATCAACTACCATTTTGAATAGTTAAGAAAAGTTGACAGGGATAACAAGAAGCAGAAATGAAAAGTACAGGAGTGAATGTCAAATGGGAGTTGAAGAAGATGGAGTTGGCCAATATTCATAATATTTCCCTGTGGAGATAAAACATAAGAAGCATTAGCAAAACAACTCATTGTCTAGCTAGATATCAGAGTCAAAGTAGAGTTAACAGGATTCTGTTAAAGTTGGCAAGAAAAGAAGCCAATAGCATACTGCCTTGCTATCTTTTATGGCTGGATTTCTTGATTTACACATTTGATCAGACAATCAGCTTGCTTTTTATCCATATAACAGGGAGACTTTGACAAGCACCAAGAATCTGAAGTAAAGAAGAAGGCAGGCAGTTAGGGCCAGGGAAACTCTATGTAGGTGGGAAGAGAAAATGACAAAGGGGCAGTAGCTTGGAGGCAAAGTGTTAGAGAAAGCAACAGAAGAAGTGGAGTGGGCATGGAATAGAAATTCTGTGGATAGGGAAAAAGGTAGGTGGAAGGCTGTGGAAAATTGCTTGATTACCAATGCAATCTGAGAGATCAGTGGCCTTTTTCAAAAGAAGCTAAGGAAGCAGAATAGACTACTTCATGAGCTGGTAAAGTCCAAAATAAAGGAGGGCCATTAAGACAAATATATTATGGAGGCAGGATCAGATATCTATGTAATTGATCATAAGGCTGGAACAAGGGGCAGGGGCAGGGACTGGAGGGTTAAAAAGAAACCAGAGATTTAGAGATAGTATACTGAGGTCTGCATGCTGATCTTCCTCCTGTATTACAATAACAACAATAAGTGTATGCTGCATAATTCAGATGATTGTAGCAGAGCAAAGGAAGGAGCAGCAACAAAGGCATAGAAGATGAAAAGCAGAGGCCAGGCAGAGGAAGGTTAAAGGATAGATTAATGAAGCATGAGTGGAAGATATAATTGCCAGATATAGTGGTCATCCCTTTTATAGGGTAGATATTCCACTGGCTACTGGAAGAATGAGAAAGTACCAAAAGAAAAAAGATAAAGGTGAAAAAAGAAAAGAGTCTGGTAAAAATCAGAGGCAGAAGAAGGAATGCAGAGGTAGTTCTCTAGGGTATTTAATAGATCAACTAGCCTGTTTCTGAGAGTAGATATCATATCCCATATCTCTGACTCAATTCTGACCCAATTTCAATTCAATTCCAACCCAGCTTATAACTGGTCCTTGTATCCAGTAAGTTACTTTAGCCCTCTGACTCCCCTCCAGGCAACTCCAGCCCTCTGTTACCATTCTATAGTCTGCCTCAGCTACACATGTATACTTACTACCCCTTTATTGATATATGCTTCTCCAGCCCTTCACTCTTACTCTGCCCTATTCTGTTTTCAGTTTTATCTCTGTTCCAGTTAAGTACTATCTTAGTTCCATTTTGTTATCTCCAGACTGTTCTGATATAACTCAGTTACTATTACTGCTCTCAGTTACTATTACCATTATTGTTACTATTTTTATTTCCATTCCTGTTCCTTATTTCCTCTTGTTTCATCCTATCACCCTTCAGTTTCAGTCTGATATGATTGAACATTGTCTTCTCTGATATTTCCATTTGTTTCTTAGATATTTAGACATTTGCTTTACTTTTGAGTTTATATCTGTTTTACTTTGCTATACTTCTGAAACACAACAAGCTAATGTATTGATCTAAAATCTAAACATCTAGCCTTGGTGTGTGCTAATTTAATCCTGAGTAGTATCTTTGAACTTAGAGGTACAAGAACTAGGCAAAAGAAATGTATAGCAAAATAAAAGCCAAGAAACTTTGAAAACTGAAGATTTAAATGTGCAAAACTGGGAAAATCCAGACTTGAGCTAACCTTCTTTTATATTGCTACAGTGTGTGCACAGACCATGTAAATGGTGCTGGCCCTAAAGTATTGTATAGTAATCCAGCCAATAGCAGAAAAAAAGCAGGAACCTAAAAATATAGCAAGAAACAAAAAGGCATGACATCAGAGTTTAGATTGCTCTAGACCTGTGACATGTGAAATGGTGAAGAGGTGAAAGGTCATGTGATGTGACAATGTGAAGAGCTACAGTGGTGAGAAGAAAGTGCCAAAAAAGTAAAAAAATAAAAAAGTGCATTATAACAACTGAGACACAGATCTTGTATGTTGAACTGCTAATGCTTTTGAGGCCTGAGGGTGCTCTACTATTGACTGGATACTACTGAGTGAAGGCTTTGATCTAGAGCCAACAGAACTAGGCAAAGAGAATGAATAAAAAACAAAACAAAAGGCTTGAACTTGTAAAAGCAGAGAATTTAAGTGTACAAGACTGGGATTAGCTAGGCTTGCACCTCTCCTTTATATAGGCTACAGAACTGTGCACAGACCATGTACAAGGGACTGACCCTAAACTATAGTACAGTAAGCCAACCAATGGCAGAAAGGGAGTGGGGACCTAGAAATACATGAGGTAAACATGAGGTAAATGATGTCAAGGTCTAGTTCAGTCTAGACTTGTGACAAAGTGAAGAGTTGCAAGGATAAGATGAAAATGGATAAAATGAAATAAAATTATAACAACAACTTTTAAATAGTTCTGCCTTTTTGAGATATAAGTACTGTAGTCTTGTATCTTGTACCTTAGTACAAATATTAACATAAATACCCTCTTGTCATCATCCTTACTCTAATTGAGCCCTTAGGCTCAATTTGACCCTCTGGGTTACTCTGAAAAACCTCCAGGGCCAAGTAATATCTAAAACACAGCTGCTGGTGCATTGACCTGAAACCTAAACATCTAGCCTTGATGTGTGCAAGCAATCCTGATTAGTTGCTTTGAACTTAGAGCAACAAGAACTAGGCAAAGATAAGAGAGCAATTTTAAGAGCCAAGGGACTTGTGGAACTGAAGGGTTCAAGTGTGCAAGACTGGGAAAAATCCAGGCTTGAGCAGACCTTCTTTTATATTGCTACAGTATGTGCACAGACCATGTAAATGGTACTGGCCCTAAATAAAGTATAGTAAGCCAACCAATGGCAAAAGAAGAGTGGAGACCTTAGAACTACAGCAGGAAAACATGTGTTATGCCAACAGAATCTAGATTACTCTAGATCTGTGACCTGTGAAGAAGTGAAATGTGAAAAGGTGAAAAGTGTGAAGGTATGCCATAGTGAAAAAGTGAAGAGGTGAAATGATCATGTGATGTGACTATTGTGAAGAGTTACAGTAGTGATAAGAAAATGCCAAAGAAGGAAAAAATAAAAAAGTGCATTATAACAATATCCTTGAAGGAGTTGTAAGATCTCACCTCCATGACTAGGCTTGACTCTCCTTATCCTGCCTGTCCCTCTTGTTGAGTGTCAAGACAGTCCTCTTTCTCATCTCTGACATTTATATAAATCAGAACACTGGAAAGTGCAAGAGTATACCACATAAGGTAAAGCTGTCATATTCCATATCTCTGACCCAATTCTGACCCCATCCTGACCTGGCTTATAACTGGTCCTTGTAACCAGTAAGCTACTCTAGCCCTATGACTCTCCTCCAGGCAACTCCAGCCCTCTGTCACCATTCCAGTTTACCCCAGCTTTGCATATATGCTTTCTATTCCTCCATTATTATATACTCCCCTGGCCTTTCACTTCCACTCTGCCCTATTCCATTTTCAGTTCTATTTCAGTTCCAGTTAAGTACTACCTTAGTTCAAGTTCATTGTCTCCAGACCATTCCAGTATAACTCTGTCACTGTTTCCACTCTCAGTTACTATTACCTGTATTATTACTATTCTTGTTCCATTCCTGTTTCTTGTTTCTCCTCATTTCATCCTGTTATCCTTCAGTTTCAGTCTAACATGATTGGACATTGTCTTCCCTGACATCTCCATTCATTTCTTAGATATTTAGACATCTGCTTCACTTCTAAGTTTGCATCTGTTTTACTTCACTATACTTCTAGATAGTTCTGCCTCTCTGAGATATAAGTCCTGTAGTCCTATATCTTGTACCTTAGTATAAAGATGACATAAATACCCTCTTGTCTTTGTCCTCACTCTGCTCAAGCCCTTGGGCTCACTCTGACCCTCCAGATTACTCCAGAGAACCTCCAGGACCAAGTAATATCCTTGAAGAAGTCATAAGGTCCCACCCCCATGATAAGGCTTGACTCTCCTCATCCTGCCTGTCCCTCTTGTTGAGCACTGAGACAGTCCTCTTTCTCACCTCCAATATCTATGTAAATCAGGATACTGGAAAGTGCAAGGGCATATCATATAAGATAAAGCTGAGTCCTGTCCAATTAACCAACCCTTCCTAAATCCCTTCAGAGATCTTTGAACATCCCTGGAGTTTCTGGAGTATGACCTTTTCTCAGATTTGTGCACCACTAAGGCACTGAAACCTAACCTTTGCCCCCTAGCAACAAGGGCTTTATTTAGGAAGAAGATTGGTATACAGTTTAACAATTCATTTATATCAGAGATTGGTTTTAACAGTATATTTATACTCCCACTTGCACTTCTCCAAGCCTTTACTTTAGGATCAGCCTTGACTGTCTCTCAACACTCAATTCTGAATCACCTGCATGCTTGGCACACTCATGGATGATCCCTCAAAGATCTCTGGAACTTTGACCCATCCCTTATACTATCTGTTAGGATATGATCACCAATGACACCATTATAACCTTGTGCTCTTCTGGGCATCTGACCCCTAAGTTGATCTATCCTTCACATGGCACAAGCCCCTTACTGCCTCTGACCTCCCAAGCCTCTTTGAGCCACTCCAACATCTACAACACCAATCACTGGCCCCAGTTGCTCAAGATACATGTGCCTAGATTCAATTTTTGACTCCTGACCCTGGCATTTCCCTATTCCTGACTCCAGGCTCTCCAGAGCAGCTGACTCTCTACTATTATACAGCATTACCAGTCCTCATGGATCCTTGAATGCAGTTTAGATTATGGTTACCTACCCATGAGTGCCACTCTCTCCATTTTTCTCCATTTTTTTCTGGCAGCTGACTCCAGTCCTCTGACACTTTGTTGTCACCTGGTAATTCTCAACAGAAAACTACTCCATGTTACTCTGGACCATTTTGACCAACTTTTCATGCCTAGATCTTGCTATTGCAGTCTAAGCATCCCCTAGCCATTTCCTGGCCCCTTTTTTGACAAGTCACCCCAGAATTATCAATAGGCAGTCATCACCCTCTTGCATTTGTTCTCTACTCCTAGATGATCCATTTTTGGCAGTTGGTTCTAGCCTTTTGAGACCTGGCCTCCCAAGTATAACAAGTCTATTAAACCTGTATCCCTTGTTTCTCTGACCTCTGGCACCATACCTCTGTGCACTTCCAATCATTATAATCCCCCATTGGATACCTTGTTCTATTTAGGATTTGAAAGCTCCAATACTCTGACCCCCTTCCACCCATCCCCACTTCTTTCTAAGGCTTCTTCTTTTTCTTCAATTTTACCTCTTCTGCTCAAGCTATCAGACCTCCACATACTCTACAAAGACTGTTGGATTCACTCTGTTAATGCCTTGCATTACCCTCTGCTGGATGGTTTGTATTCACTGATTCTAGGACACCACTAACTTACTCACTGTGGTCCATTGACCCTGGATATTGAGTAGTATCTCATCTGTTCACTGGATAACATATGTCAGCACCTTGCATATCCCCTATAGCTCTGTACCACTCTGGTCTCAGCTAACTCTAATCCCAAACCACAGCTTTTTTGTCATTATCTGGTAGTTACAAATCTGTTGCCTAAATGCACAGTCATCTCCACATTGCTCTGCTCTCTGTAGCAGGCCAGTTTCATCTGTTGATATGCCTATCAGGAAAACACCTCTGTCTACCTCCAATCTTCTCTGAACTTGTAGCAATTGACCCTTTATTTTTCTTCACCCTTGGCATCCCTGCCACCTGTTTCCTTACCCTCACAGTTAAGGTATATTCACCTTTCTGACCAACCAGACTTTAGAAGCACCACCTCTCTTTTTCTGCACTCTGATGCACTCCCCATGTTTTGTCTCACATGCCCAAAGTCTTCTCACCCTTTCCAGGCACCTCCATTCCTTTCTGTTTTCCCCAGAAAGCTCACTTCTTCTGTTATGACTGCACTGCAATTACCTTTCTTTCCCTACTTGCAGTTGATTGAGCTTTGTTTCAGCTCCTTATTGGTACCTGCTTGGATTTCTTTTGTATGGCACTACATTGTTTTCATTCATGTGCCACCTTCCTATAACCCCCTTGCTATGGGCACTCTCTGTCCCCTTCTGGGAAACCTGTTTCACAGAATTCTCTCCACACCTCTCCATTCTCTTCAACTCCTGCCTGGGAATTCCTTGCTCTTTGGGCATTGTTTCCAGATGACTTCATTTCTGCTTGAGGGTTTTCCCTTATCTTTTCTATATGTTATCTTGGAACCTGTCCTTCCATTCTCCTGGGTGTTCTTTTTCCTGGAAACATTCTGCTCTTCTGCATCTCCTAGAAATGCTACTTATTTCTTTGAAACCTCCTCTGACCCTTCCATTGTTCTTGCCCTAGGAATCCTGTGATCTTCTGGCCTTGTTCCAATGACTCCATTACTCTTTACCTTCAGGGATATTTCTGCTCTTCTGCATCTCCTGGGAATTTCCCATTTCTGTGTCCATTCTTTTGATTGGCCTCTTCTTCTAGCCTCCCTCCTGTCTTTCCAGGCACTTCTGAATACATTCCACTTCACACCTTGTGCTACCTCTGGTCTCTTTGTTTTCTATCTTCTAGTCAACAATAGGATGTTGACCTTAAGGAGGAAATAGTGTCTAGTGATAGCATCTAGTGACCATACTAGTAACTGCTAATCACACCTAGTAATCTGCAACCTACCAGTCATCTAGCACTTGTGCCCTTCTCTCAGTTCCATTACTTACCCCTCTGACCTCCCTTCATTCCATCTCCAGTCTCTTCTGCCATAGTGTCCAGCCCATCTGGTCAACTATCTACCTCTTTGTGCAATGACCAGATGTGCTCTGTGCCAATTTTCCCCTCCAACTACCCTTACCACTTGTGCAGTGACTAACCCCTACCTATGTCAACAGCACCTATATCTAATCATCTCCATTTCTCTCTCAAGTAGCTCATCTCCCTCCTCTCACTGCAGTACATAAATGATGTGCAATCCAATCAACATATATAATTGCTTGTAAAATACAGGAGGCAAGACCAGCAAGCAACCCTCAGTGGAACATTTACTTCTCTGGGTCCTCTCCAACTGCCACTCTGCCATTCTCCTGCTCTGCCTCAGCCTTGAGGTCAACAGGAACAACCCTTGGTCCCCCTGCCATAATGTATTTAGCCTGACAACCCTCTGCCAGCTTGATCTGGACTAGGTCACAAAGGAGCTTGTTCTGCTTCTTCATCTCTCAGCAAAGGCAACCACCAACCTCTCAAATGACATCCACAACCAGGTGGTCCCCTACAGGCTCTGACCCCCTACCTTCCCTGACTGCTGAAATCCTGGATTGTACCTGCTCTGCCCCTCTGGCTACTTCTCCTGTGCCTCCAGTCCCAGACCCCTGTCCTTCTGATGATCATGTAGCATCTCTTCAATTTGGAACCATACAGCTAGCTATTCTCCTTCTTGTATGCTCCAGATATTTAGCCCACATAAGGCCCACCCTGTCAAGGGGATGAGGAGCTAGTTGCTCATCAGACCAGTATTGGAGCTTGCTGAATAATGACATCAGAAATGGAATATGTCTTCAATATTTCTGTCCCTACCACTTTATCAGAATCTGACCCAACTTCAATTTAGCTCCAATCCCTAGCTGCATGATGAAACTATCTTGCTGGCAATCAGCATGTTTCAGTTCCCTTTGGAGATAAAAAACCTTCCTCAACTCCATTCCTTCCCTACTCTAGATCTGACCCTTCCAATATTTGTTTTGGATTCTTTGATTGACTATCAGGCTCTAGTCTAATTTCTGATCTTCTCTCCAGTAATTATTCCAAAGCCCAGTGTCTCTCCACTTCTACCTTCTTCATTCCTTTTCAGCTTCTTTGACTCTATGTCAAAAGTAACCATTTTAACATCAGTCTCTAATTTTGTTTCTCTAGGGAATTTAGTTAATTCTTCCATTCCCTTCTTGGTTGATTTTTTGTTCTCCATACCACCCTGTGACCACTCAAGGCACCACTTGCCTGGTCATGAGATTTCATCTTGACAGGTTATTGCAATTTGCAGAAACCTTACTTTCTGGACTTACTCTGCATTTGCTCTGAACTTGTTTACTCAAGGCTCATGAAGTCTTCACTTCAGTAGTCATTGATGCCTCTTTTCATATTCTAATTCCTGGCCCCCCAGGTCATTTCTGAACCCCAACCTCTGTTATAAAGACAAACTAGAGTAACTACTACTCTACTCTAGTATCATTATATCTTTATCTTCTCTCTCTGCTCTCTTCCAGACCTCCATCTCAAGTTCTGCCACCTCCCCTGCCATCTCTTCCTCTTTGCCATTCTTCAGCCCACTCTCCACATCCTCTCCATTCACCCTCCACATAGGATCAAGGATGTCAACCAGCTATGCTAGCAGCTGGTTCTTTCTCCTCATCTCCCACACCACCCTGTCCCCCATCTCCCATATGGTTGCTGCCAGCAGATGACAGCCCTCTGCCACCTGCTCAGCATCACCCTCTGCTCCTTCTGAGTATACCCTCTTTTCAGGCCACTTCTCCTCTGTATCCCTCCATTACCACTTCCACACCAGCTTCTCCTTCCCTGGACATTCACATCTTGCCTTGGCCTCTTGGCAGGCCAAGCACAACATGGACTTTCCCATGCCCATCTTGCACTCCATCCCTCTATCCTTGCATCTCCAGCATGCCAGTGCCTCCTCTGCCCTCTGCCTCCCCTTGTCATGACTAGGCCCTACTTGGGCCTGCACTCACACTGCCTAATGGTCTTTAGTTATCCTGCTCTCAGGCAAATGACCATGATACTCACCTTTTCTTGAGTAGCTGCCTCTGCCACCTGCTGGGCCCTCTTAGCCTCCTTGACCTGCCTTTGGGCAGCCTCCTCTGTCACCTTCTGGGCCTCTTCTGCCCTCCTTTGCTCTTCTTTTCTCCTTGCCTTTGCATGTCTCTTGTACTTAGCATATTTGGTGTCACTTAATGCCTTATCATTGTCAATGCATTTCATGATGCATTCTTCAGCTCATGTTATGATATCATCAAATGCAGCCATGTTGTGTAATGCAGAAAGGACAAATTACCATGAAGTCTCCATTTTTATTTATGAGTGAGCCAAGAAACTCCACTCTTCTACCCCATTGTCACTAAACAAGGTCATGTGCTTATTATCTCCACAACCCTCCACTCTACCTCTCTGATATTACTAAATGTGCAATCATGTGCCCATTACCACACTATCTCAGATCACATGTCTGTACCCTCTGCACCCCAGGCCAATGGCCTTCAAGGATTCAGGCCTAAAGGGGGAATACTGTCATATCCCATACTTCCAACCCAATCTCAACCCAATCCCAACCTGGCTTATAACTGGTCCTTGTACCCAGTAAGCTACTCTAGCCCTATAACTCCCCTCCAGGCAACTCTGGCCCTCCATCACCATTCCAGTCTGCCCTAGCTTTGCATATATGCTTTACACCCCTCCATTGTTATACACTTCCCCAGCCTTCCACTCCCACTTCACTCTATTTTATTTTCAGTTCTATTTCAGTTCCAGTTAAGTACTACCTTAGTTCAAGTTCATCATCTCCAGACCATTCTGGTATAACTCCATTATCATTCCCACTCTTAGTTACTGTTACCTGTATTGTTACTATTCTTGTTTCATTCCTGTTCCTGGTTTCCCCTCATTTCATCCTGTCACCCTTCAGTTTCAGTCTAACATGATTGGACATTGTCTTTTCTGACATCTCCATTTGTTTCTTAGATATTCCAACATCTGCTTTGCTTCTGATTTTGCATCTGTCTTACTTTACTACACTCCTAGATAGTTCTGCCTCTCTGAGATATAAGTACTATAGTCCTATATCTTGTACCTTAGTATGAATATTGACATAAACACCCCCTTGTCTTCATCCTTACTTTGCTTGAGCCCTTGGGCTTACTCTGACCCTCCAGATTACTCCAGAGAATCTTTGGGACCAAGCAATATCCTTAAAGGAGTCATAAGGTCCCACCCCATAACTAGGCTTGACTCTCCTCATCCTGCCTGTCCCTCTTGTTGAGCACTGAGACAGTCCTCTTCCCTACCTCTGACATCTATGTAAATCAGGACACTGGAAAGTGCAAGGGCACACCACATAAGGTGAAGCCAAGTTCCATCCAATTAACCAACCCTTCCTGAATTCCTCCAGAGGTCTTTGGATATCTCCAGAGTTTCTGGAGTATGACCTTCCCTCAGGTTCATGTACCACTAAGGTGCTGGAACCTGACCTTTGCCCCCTAGCAACAAGGACTTTATTCAGGAAGAAGATTGGTATACAGTTTAACAATTCATTCATATCAGAAATAGGTTTTAACACTACACACTCATGCTTGGTTATGGTGTATTCTCTTGGTCTGCTAAAAAACAGACTGTGACTGCACTGTCCACAGCTGAAGCAGAATACTATTCTGCAGTTTATGTTGGATACAAAATTCTTTGGATGTGTCACCTGCTCACTGAACTTGGTCTAGGGCCAGTGACTCCTACTTCCCTCTGTATTGACAACACCATGGCCATCCACATTCTTACAATCCCTGATAAGATGTCCTCTCACACCTGCCACATTCATGTCTCCTATTTCTGGCTTTGCAATGAAATCAGGCATAAGGAACTCACTCCAGAGCATGTCACTTTCACAGACAATGTCACTGACATATTCACTAAAGGGTTGCCCATGGATGCACACCATTACCTTGTTGGATTACTCAGGTTGGCCACATCAATGAACTCCAGCTGAGGGGAAGTGTTGATTATGGTATGATCTTCATATACTACAGCTCTCCATTTCACTATGATAGTATTAATTTCTTGTTGCCTACCCAACATATTGATAAATTTGAGGGATAATTGAATTGGCACATAACTATCAAGGGCAAGAAGACTCAGTCATGTATGAGACAATGGACTAACATTTGTATGTACCTGTCAAGGGCAAGAAGACTATGTACAGGTAAGTATAGGTAAGTAGTGTAGAAAATGAAAGAGTTTACCTCAGTCATGTGCAAGACAATGGACTGAGGTGTTCTGAACTAAGCAGGTACATCATATATACTGGTATGGATGTGTTCTATGATTAATGTAATGACTGCATTTGTAAAACTGCCAGACTGAAACATAAAGTAACAAAAGATAAAGTACATATATGAGATGGTAACAAGGGAAATGAATGGGACTGTGATGCATTCCAAGCATGTGATGCTGCAGCCTGCATGCATATCTGCTAGGTACAGCACATATCATGTTCCTGGCTGTGTATGTGCTTGATGATCCAACACTCCCCCTCAAGTCATGCAGAGCCCAAGCTCAGTAGCAAAGTGCTTAACCTTTGGGGACAGAAGAGCTTTGGTGAGAGTATCAGTGACCATATTGGCAGTGGGACAAAAATGAAGACAGATTTTTCCATCATCAATGATCCAGCAGATAAAGTGAAAATGAATGTTGATATATTTGGTATGTGCATGGTATTGGTGATCATGAGCAAGGGTGATGGTGGATTGATTGTCAGAAAAAAGGATAATGGGATCTGGGGGTTGAGTAAAGATCTCAGCAATGAAAGAGTGGAGCCAGAGGGCTTCTTTAGTAGCATGCATAGTGGCAACATACTCACTTTCTGTGGTTAAAAGAGATACAATGTCCTGCTTCTTGGAGGCCCAGGATATAGCTCCTCCATCAAGAATAAAAGTGTAGCTGGAAACAGCCTTGTGATCTTCTGCCATGCTCCCATTGGCATCAGTATATCCCTGTAGGGCTTTTGTAATACCTCCATACATAAGGTGCAGGTCCCTAGTGCCAATGAGGTACCTGTAAATGCATCTAATGGCATCCCAATGTGGCATGCCAGGATTGCTGGTGAATCATGAGACAGTGGCAACAGCATACAATATGTCAGGGTGGGTTCCAAGTGCCACATACATGAGAAAACTGACAGTTTTGTGGTACAGGATATGCTGCATGGCTGCATATTCAGCACCAGACAAGGGGAACTGACTGGTGGTCAATTTTAGCTAAGGTTCCATGAGTGTGGAAACAGGCTTGAGTTCATTGAAGCTGAAACAACAGGTGATGAAGTCAAGGTATAAGTGCTGGGAAAGAGAGATAGTGTGGGTGTTGTGATCACAGATTACCTCAATTCCCAGAAGCCAGTGAAGTTCCCCAAGATCTGTGATATTAACATGCTTTCAGATCTGCACCTTAATTATTCATATGAGAGCAAGGGTCAAGGCAGCTATGGTGCAGTCATCAATGTGTACAATGATAATGACAAGGGACTGCTGAGCATGCTTAACAAAGATGGCTTGGTCAACTGTACACTGTTTGAAGCAGAGGGCCTTGACTAAGATCTCAACTAGTTTTTCATACCAGCAGCAACCACTCTGTTTGAGTCCATAGAGCATCTTGCACAGTCTACAAACATGGTAAGGGTGGTTGGAATCAGCATACCTGGGCAGCTGACACATGTAAATGCATTCTTCATCTCTGAGCTCTCCATTGAAATAGGCTCCCTTGATGTCAATTTGATGTAGCTCAAGATTGAGCCAGGTAGCAAAGATGAGAACAGTACAGATTAAGGCAAGTTTGGCAATGGGGGTGTACATATTGAAATAGTCAACACCCAGAACTTGTGAAAATCCTTGTGCAACAAGATGCACTTTATAGCATACAATAGTCCCTGCAGCATCCTTTTTAGCACAGAAAACCCATTTGAAACCTACTATGTTGGCTGCAGAAGATGGATCAACAAGTTCCCAGATACCAGCTTTGCACAACATATCAAGTTCATTATTGATACCCTGTTCCCATAGTGACCAATCCAGATGGCATTTCACCTCAGCAAGGGAGGCAGGTTCAAGAGCCTTGACCTTTACAATGGTATTATTGAGAACAAGTACCAGTTTGATGTTATTGTCATAGGTGTCTGCTGTGAGTATTTCATTAGCTGTCCCCATCCCTTCAAGAGTGGTGGGGCCAGTATTTGATTTGTGTTATATTCAATATCTTCTCGGTGCTGGCGATAACCCTAGTCTAGGGCTTTGCTGACAATACTGACTGGCGGCCGCAAGAATGCAAGAATGAAGCAGATGATAAAGAGTAAAGGAGTACTAGTGAAAACACTGCACTAAAGGTACAAGTGCTCAAGACTGAGGAGTCTCGAGATGATATGCTACAGCTTATATAGGCTACAGAGATGTGCACGGACCAAGACCCTGATGGGAGAATTCCCATGGACCCTGCACGGCGATCAAAAAGAAGAGAAGCATCCGTGAGAATAGCCAATGGCTGAAAAGGAGCGGAGCTTCTAAAATGGAAGAACAGCGGAAATGAAAAAGGGCTAGAAGACATGAGGCTAACCCTATGCCCTGGGTCTAGACCAGTCATGTGACCCATCACATGCCCTGATAAGATAAAAGATTAGATAACCATGTGGTGAAGATAAGATAAGGTCACGTGATCAAAGTTTGAAAAATCGGACTATAACACTACCCCCTTTTTAGGTCTCGGATTCCAGACGAGACACAAATAATGCAGCAGTTTCAGTGTGGTTTTCATAGGGCTTGAATAAAGAATGGAAAGCTTCTAAATTGGTGGTAAAAAGGCGTCGAGGAGCGGAGGGATGTAGCTTGTGAAATTCGGAAATGAGATCTGGTGAATTGGCTAAATCATCTTTAGTTTGCCAAGTACGATCGTTGTCACCATATCCAGTCCAATGAACCAGATACTCTAATTTTCCTTTTCGTATACGAGAGTCGACGATGTGGTCAACTTCATACTCCTCGTGACCTTCTTCTGTAACCAAGATAGGATTAGGTGTAATGATATCCTGACCACGGAGAGAGGGAAGATAGGGTTTTATGCGAGAAATATTGACAGTGGGATGAATTCGCATATTAGATGGAAGTTTTAATTTAACAGCATGGGGAATGACGTCGATGATGATGAATGGGCCTATCCATTTTTTAGTGAGCTTTTTGGATGGATAAGGAAGTGTAAGATTTTTTGTTGATAGCAAAACTTGTTGCCCTTTAGTGTATGAAGGCAATGCAGTAGTATTTTGCTTAGTCATTCGTTCTTGCATTTCCTTTAATGCCTCTTGCATGTCTTTAAAAGATTTGGCCATGTCACAAAGGAAATGAGGTGACGGAGTGGTAGATGATGGTGGTTCAAAACCTAGCCGAAGGTGATACGTTTTTGTGACTTCAAAAGGCGAAGTCTTCGTGGATGTGGAGTAGGAGTTATTGTGATGGTATTCGGCTATTTTGATCCAATCTGCCCAATTTCCTTGTTGTTTGGCTATAAAACTTCTTAAATATTGTTCCAGTTCCCTATTAATTCTTTCCATTTGACCGTCCGTTCTAGGATGATATGCTGTAGAGATCTTTTGCTTGATTTGAAGAATCTCATTCAGCTGCCTAGAAAATTCTGAAACGAACTGAGGTCCGCGATCCGAGATGATGGAGGTTGGGAGACTGTGTCTCGACCAAACGTTGTCCCTAAATAATTCTGCAACATAAAGAGAGGAAATAGAGGAAAGGCAAGGAATAAAAACAACTTCTTTTGAGAATCTGTCCACTACCACCATAATAGCATCAAAACCT
>JBBPKN010000915.1:0-25408 GCA_038089275.1 Pulveroboletus cf. rosaemariae | reverse complement strand
ATCTTGGCACTCCCTTCTGACTCTACCACCTCTATCCACTGTTCTAGTATCCTTCTGTCTGACTCTTGTTGGTCTAGAGACCCAGGAGGTTTCTTGTATTTGGACAACTGCATCTATGTCCTCAATGCTTCTGACCTCTGACTCTGGGTCCTCTGCTACAAGCATGACCACCCCTTATCTGGACACTTCAGTCAGAATTGGACACTGGAGCTCATTTGCTGAGAGTATACCTGGCCTGGCATTTGAGCATTCATCAAGGAATACGTTTCTTCATGTATAGCTTGCACCTGTGCTAAGGTACCCCATTACAAACCCTACAGTATCCTCAAGCAGCTCCCCATTCCAGAAAAGCTGTGGAATTCCATCTCTATGGATTTCATTGAATAGCTCCTGGCTTCCTCCAGTCACTCCACCATCCTCATTGTGGTAGATTGTCTATTGAAGCAGTGTGTCTTCATTCCTACAGACAACAAGGTAACCTCCCTAGAGCTTGCTAAACTCTTCTTACTCCATGTGTTTTCCAAACATGGAGTTCCCTCCCACATCACCTCTGATCAAGGTTTCAAGTTTGTTTCCCATTTCTTCTGTTCTCTGGGTCAAGCCCTCAATATCCATCTCCACTTCACCTCCAGGTATTATCCAGAGGGTGATGGTCAAACTGAGTGAATAAACCAAACTCTGGAGCAGTATCTACACATTTATTGCAACTATCAGCAGGACAACTGGTCCGAACTCCTGCCCCTCACAGAGTTTGCTTATAACAATGCCCCTAATGCTACCACAGGTGTTTTTTCTTTCTTTGCTAACAAGGGCTACCATCTGAACATCTCCATGTACCTGGAACATGATCTCACCTCCACCTGAGCTCAAAAATATGCCATAGACCTCAACTCTCTCCACACCTTCCTTCGTGAAGAAGTAGCTGCTGCTCAAGTCAGATACCAAGGATCCACAAATGCCCAATGATCTTCAGCACCAGACTTTAAAGTAGGTGACCAGATATTCATCAAGGCTAAGTACTTTAGGACTATGCAGCCTTCCAAGAAACTTGCCAAAAAGAACTTAGGTCCTTATTCCATTATTGCTCAGGTGGGCTCACTGTTCTTCATACTCCATCTCCTGGAGAACATGAAGTCTGTTCACCCAGTCTTTCATGTTTCTCAACTTGAATCCTCTGTCTCCAATGTGATCCCAGATTGCATGCAACCACCTCCACCCCCAGTTGAGATCAACAGTGAACTGGAGTTTGAGATTTCCAAAATTCTAGACTCAAAGATAGATTGTAGGCGAAGGAACTGCAAATTACTATATTTGGTTAAGTGGTTAGGTTATGAGGATACTGATAAGGAGACCTTGTGGCTCCTTGCCACTGAATTAGGGCATGCTTTAGAGATCATTGAGGAATTTCATCTCCATTACCCAGATAAACCCAGGCCATCTTATGATTAACCAACTGTAGTGGATCTAGTGATCTAATCACAAGACCCTCTACCTATTCTAAGATCATCTTTTTGATCTTCTTGTCTACCATGGAAATTTTGCCAATCTCTGCACAAAGTTCCGACAGCTTTGCTGCCACCTTATCCACCTTCCCATCCTCACTCCCCAGACTCCCAGCTTCTCCAGTCTTCTCTGCCCATGCCATTCCCAATGCATCAACCAGCTGCTCCAGCAGCTGGTTCTTGTGTTTGGTCTCTTGCTGTACCTTCCAGCCCACCTCCCTTATTGATGCCCCCATTAGGCAACAGCCCTCAGCCACCTGCCAAAGACCCTCCTCTGTCTCCTCTGAGTCTGCCCTGCTATTGGGCACCCCTTCCTCTCCCATCTTCCATTTCCACTTTCTCTCCAGCTTCTTCTGGCTGGGGTGTATGCACCTCACCTTTGCCTCTATACAGGCAAGGCATGATGTCAACTTGCCTGGGCCCATCTGGCATCCCAGTTCCCAGTCATTGTGCCTCCAGCACCCAAGTCCCTCTTCCGCTCTCCTCTTGCCATTGCTGTTACTCAACCCCACCTTCTGGGCTTGGCAAAGTTCCTCCACCTAAGCCAGTGTTAGAGTGCTAGATCCCAACCCCATTTCCAATACTCACCCATTTCTGGACTGCTGCCACTGCTTTCTGAGCCTCCTCTACTTTCTTCTGAGCCTCCTTCTCTCTCCTCACTTTTCCCTGCTGCTTCTGCTTGGCGTACTTTGTGTCACCAAGCTCCTCTTTGTCTTTGATGCACTCCTCCAGGTGCTCATCAGACCAGGTGTGAATGTTGGTGAATAAAGACATGATGAGGAATACTAGTGTGGAAGTCTCTGGGATGGTACTTGCTTTTATGGTTTTCTGGCCAGCTAAACTCCAATGCCCGCTCCGCTTACTTATTCATCAAGAGCATGTGCTTCACAGCCTTCAGGGGTTCAGGCCTTAAGAGGGGAATACTGTCACATCCTGTGCTAATGGGTCAACTCTGCTATGTCTCTGATGCAACTCCAGTTGCTTCTATGCTTTAAGCTGCATGTTTTCTAGTTCCCTTTACCTCTGTCTTCTCCTACCTAATGATTGATTACAACTTTACCTATACTAACTCCATACCATTCCAATACAACTCTGTTGTTCCTCTGACCTCACTTTCTGTTCCTGTTCCTTTGTACCATGCTTTTTCCTGTTATCACTTAGTTTCAGTTTGACATTATTTGACATTGTCTCCTCTGACATCTCCATTTGTATCCAGGATGCATTGGCACCTGCTTCACTTATGAGACAACTCCTTTCATATCTCTGTTCCCTCCTTAGATAATCTGTTTCCCTGAGATATAAGTACTGGAGTTCGGTATCTTGTACTTTAGTTTAAATATCAACCATAATACGATGTTACAATCCCCCCAGACCCCTCCTGCCTCACAACTTGATGTCATGCCTCTTGTTGAGAAAAAGCCCTATGGCCAATCCCAGACCTCTGATAGTTTCTGACCCCTCCATAAATCGGGGTACTCAGTACTAGCATAAGGGTGCACCACATAAGGTGAAGCCAAGCCCCATCCACTCCAGAGTTATCCAGAATATCCCCAGAGTATGTTAAAACAGTTATAACATGTTCTGATTTACATAGATATCAGAGGTGGGTAAGAAGGCTATCTCTATGCTTAACAGGAGGGACAGGCAGGACAAGGAGAGTCAAGCCTAGTCATGGGGGTGGGACCTTGCAACTCCCTCAAGGATATTGCTTGGCCCTGGAGGGTCAGAGTGAGCTTAAAGGCTTGATTAGAGTAAGAACAAAGACAAGGGGACATTTATGTCAATGTTTGTACTAAGGTAACAGATTATCAAAACCCAAATACTGCTACTGCTACTACTACTAGGTTAAAGTTCACCAGAAGGGGATGTAAGCTCCAGAAATTCCAAAAATGGTCAAGTAGTCAAGTAGCAGGTTCTTTATCAAACAGAACTTGGCTTTAGTGCTCTTGCATAGCCTTGGTGTCCTGATTTGCGGCAGGCTGGAGATAGCAGAGGAGAGCTTGCTCAGGGCTCAACAAGAGTCAGACAAGATGAAGAGTATTAAGTCCAGTCTTAAAAAGTGAAGTTATCAAGACTTAAAGAAGGTAGCCAATAGGCTGGTCATAATCTCCAGCAGGGCTGGAGGGTCAGAGTGAGTTAGAGACTCAGGTTGGATAGGGGTAGTGACAACAGTAAAGTTGTTGCTTATTCCAAGTCAACATTAAGCCATAATGACTTTAATGCTGAAAACTCTAAAGTAATCTGAAAAGTCAGAGTAAGCCCAAGGGCTCAATCAGAGTGAGGACAATGACAAGAGGGTATTTATGTTGATATTCATACTAAGGTACAAGATACAAAACTACAGTACTTATATTTTAGAGATGTAGAACTATCTAGGAATGTAATGAAGTGAGACAGGTGCAAACTCAGAAGTGAAGCAGATGTTTAAATATCTAAGAAACAAATGGAGATGTCAGGGAAGACAATGTCCAATCTTGTTAGACTGAAACTGAAGGGTAACAGGATGAAACAGGAGGAAGCAAGGAACAGGAATGGAATAGGAATAGGAATAATGATGGTAATGGTAACTGAGAATGGTAATGGTAATGGAGTTATACTGGGATGGTCTGGAGATGATGAAGTGGAACTAGGGTAGTACTTAACTGGAGCAGAGATAGACTAAAAACAGAATGGAGTGGAGTGGAAGTGGAAGTCCAGGGGAGTGTATAATGCTAAAGGGTGGGAAGTGTACATGTGTAGCTGGGGCAGACTGGAATGGTGACAGAGGGCTAGCAAACTATTTATTTATAACAGATATATGCTTTCCTGGCCTCCACTTCCACTCTGCTCTATTCTACTTCTAGTTCTATCTCTGTTCCAATTAAGTACTATCTTAGTTTCACTTTGCCTTCTCTGGACCACTCTGATATAACTCCATTCCTAGTCCCACTCTTAGTTACTGTTACTGTTACTGTTTTCATTCCTATTTCTGTTTCCCTTTGCTTTTTTCTGTTATTTTTTAGTTTCAGTCTAATGTAATTGGACATTGTCTCCCCTGACATCTCCATTTGTTTCTTAGATATTTAGACATCTGCTTCACTTCTGAGTTTGCATCTGTTTTACCTTGCTATACTCTTAAATAGTTCTGCCTTTCTGAGATATAAGTACTGTAATCCTGTATCTTATACCTTAGTATGAATATTGACATAAATACCCTCTTGTTGTCATCCTCACTCTTCCTAAGTTCTTAGGCTCACTCTGATCCTCCAGGTTACTCCAGAGCACCTTCAGGCTGAGTGATATCCTTGAAGGAATTATAAGGCCCTACTCTCATAACTAGACTTGACTCTCCTTATCTTACCTGTCCCTCTTGTTGAGCATTGAGATTGCTTTCTTTTCCACCTCTGACACCTTTGTAAATTGGGACACCAGAAAGTGCAAGGGCACATCACATAAGATAAAGCCAAGTTCCATTTAACCAACAAAACTCTTTCTAAATCCTTCCAGATGCCTCTGAATATCTTCAGAGTCTTTGGAGTACAATCTTTCCTCAGGTTCATGTGCCATCAAGGTGCTAGAACCTAACCTTTGTTCTCTAGCCTTAAGGGTTTTGTTCATGAAGCAGATAATAATAGAAAGTCTATCAGTATATCTGCAATTGGTATAAGTTTTAACAAAGACAAGAAGAGTCAAGCCTAGTCATGAGAGTAGAGTCTTATGATTCCTTTAAGGATATTGCTCAGCACTGGAGGTTCTCTAGAGTACTTCAGAGGGTCAGAAAATAAGCTAGGTAGCTTAGTTTAGAGTAAGAATAACAATAAGATGAGGGTATTTATATCAATATTTCTACTGAGGTACAAGATATAGAACTACAGTACTTATATCTCAGAGGGCAGAACTATCTAAGAGTATAGTGAAATGAGACAAGTGCAATCTCAGAAGTGAAACAGGTGTCTAAGTATTGAGAACAGAGATAGAATGAGTGTAAGGACTAGTTGTAAGCTGAGTTAGAATTAGATTGAAGGTATGTGTTATAAACATTGCAACATACTCCAGGGGTACTCTGGATAACTCTGGAGTGGATGGGGCTTGGCTTTACCTTATGTGGTGCACTCTTATGCTGGTACTGAATGCCCTGATTTACAGAGGGGTTGGAGACTATCAGAGGTTTGGGATAGGCTGTAGGGCTTTTCCCAACAAGAGGTATAACATCAAGTTGTGGAGTAAGTCAAGGAACTTAGGGTAGGGTATAATGTCAAGTCATGAGGCAGAAGAGGTCTGAGGAGATTGTAACATCATGTTATGGTTGATATTCAAACTGAAGTACAAGATACAAAGCTACAGTACTTATACCTCAGGGAGGCAGATTATCTAAGGAGGGAATGGAGATATGAAAGGAGTTGTCTCATAAGCAAAGCAGGTGCCAATGCATCCTGGATACAAATGAAGATGTCAGAGGAGACAACATCAAATAATATCAAACTGAAACTAAATAATGACAGGGAGAAGCATGGCACAAAGAAACAGGAACAAAAAGTGAGGTCAGAGAAACTACAGAGTTGTATTGGAATTGTACAGAGTTAGCATAGGTAAAGTTGAAACCAATCATTAGGTGGAAAAGATGGAGGTAAAGGAAACTAGGAAATATGCAGCTTAAAGTATGAAAGCAACTGGAGTTGCACTGGAGACATAGCAGAGTTGAATCATTGGCATGCAATGTGACAGTATTCCCCTCTTAAGGCCTGAACCTCTGAAGGCTGTGAAGCACGTGCTCTTGATGAATAAGTGAGCAGAGCAGGCATTGGGGTTTAGCTGGTTAGAAATCCATAAAAGCAAATACCACTCCAGAAACTTCCACACTAGTACCTCTCATCATGTCTTCATTCACTGACACTTACACCTGGTCTGATGAGCACCTGGAGAAGTGCATCAAAGATGAAAAGGAGCTTGGTGATGTGAAGTACACCAAGTGAAAGTGGCAGGGAAAAGTATGGAAAGAGGAGGAGGCATGGAAGAAAGCAGAGGAAGCTCAGAAAGCAAGTGGCAGTGGTCTGGAAATGGGTGAGTACTGGAAATGTGGTCAGGGCCTAGTTGTTACAGTGTCAATCTCTGAATGACCCATCCTAACCCTAAATAGTCTGCCTTGAGAGGGTACATTGGTTTCATTGTTGGATTTAGTTGGAATAGAGTAAAGAGTGATGTATGGACTCAAGATAGCAAGGCCTAAGGAGCCATTACAATGTTAGGAGGGAGAATGCCTGTATTGTCAAGACACTAGATGATGTACAAGATAACAAAGTGTCCATGATATGAACAAAGTGGTTAAGGCTGGGGAGCCAAAACCAAGGAACTGAAATGCAACTCTTGATGCATTAAACTTCCTAACCCTAACTCTTGGGGAGTGCCTTCCTAATCTTGCTATAGGGCTTTTGTACTAGTGGCCCCAAACTAGGTGAGATGTGAAAGAGTAAGAGCCAAGTACTGAGACTGGCAGGCTAAGAGTCAAGGGAGCAACAAGACAATTTCTGTGCCAGCAAGACTGAACCTAAACCTAGACTCAAGTAAGCAAGACTAGGGAATCCCAGCTTGCCTACCCTTGCCTTTATATATTATGGGATCCTGAGCACGGACCATGCTGACTAAGTACATGTGCTACCTAATCAGGGAATGCCTGTTATATCCCAGACCTCCAACCCAAATTCCAACCCCATTCTGACCCAGCTTACAATTGGTCTTCACACCTAGTAAGCCGCTCCAGTCCTTTGACTCCCCTCCAGGCAACTCCGGCCCTCCATTACCATTGCAGTCTTCTCCAGCTACGCATGTACACTCCTGCCCCTCAGCATTATATGCTTCCCTGGACATCTGCTCCCACTCCACCCATTCTGCTTCCAGTCTATCTCTGCTCCAGTTAAGTACTACCCTAGTTTCCCTTCATCATCTCTGGACCATCCCACTATAACTCCATTACCATTTCTGGTCAGCTACTGTTACCATTATTGTTACTATTCCTGTTCCATTCCTGTTCCTTGCTCTCCCCTGTTTCATCCTGTCACCCTTCAGTTTCAGTCTGACATGATTGGACATTGTCTTTCTAACATCTCCATTTGTTTTCTAGATATCTAGACATCTGCTTCACTTCTAAGTTTGCACCTGTCTCATTTCATTACACTCCTAGATAGTTCTGCCTCTCTGAGGTATAAGTACTGTAGTTCTGTATCTTGTACCTTAGTATGAATTCCAACAAAAACACCAGAACCCTCTTGTCATCATTCTCACACTGCATGAGCCCTTGGGCTCACTCTGACCCTCCAGGTTACTCTGGAATACCTCTGAGGCTATGCAATATTCTCAAAGGAGTCATAAAGCCTCACTCCCATGACTAGGGTTGACTCTCCTTGTCCTGCCTGTCCCTCCTGTTGAGCATAAAGACAGCCTTATCACCCACCCCAACATCTATGTAAATCAGGACAATGGAGAAGTGCAAGGGCGCACCCCATAAGGTGAAGCCAAGTCCTGTTTGACCATTGAAACCCTTCCTAGATTTCCCTGGAATTCTCTGGAGCACCTGGAGTTCTGATCTACCTCCAACATCAAGGATTTCATTTAAAAAAAAGGAACTGGTTAAAAGTATACTTGTCTTGGTATAGGTTTTAACAGTCTCTTTAAGAAGGATGGAAAGTTTTAACAATGCCCTAAATCCTGGGTTAATAGATAAGAAAGGAATGAGGGAAAAGCATGAAGTGGAGATTAAGAGTATGGCAGGATACCATGCGAATGTGGAAGAATGAAAGAGAAGTAATCTATGAATAAAATGCAGGGTCAGAGGTGCTTGCACCATGAGGACAGAGATCTCTGCCACAGATAAGATCCAATCTATAGATTTGCCACAGATACATCTAGAGTCCAGATCCAGATTCAGATCTAGATCAGATGAAATCCATGGAGATAAGATGGAGGGCAGTTCCAGGGAAGATCCCAGAAAGATCCATGTCAGGTGACTAATGATCACATGACCACTGCTAAGGGAAAGGAATAATAAATACTCTTAAAGGAAATGGACCATAGACTAGGGTTAAGCTTAAAATGAAGTATCTTGTGCACAATCATGTGATGTCACATGACTAGTTCTAGTGCTGGAGTGTCACTTTGTAACAGGAACTACTCTACTATTTATACTAAGTCCAGATGCACACAGATCACCTCCAGGGCATAGGGAAACACTAAATAAGGAAATAGGGCATAGAGTGTGCTTACTAAGAATATGACCAATGGGCCATGTGGATAAGGGATGTAGAATGGAGAGGCAGTGTGGAATGGAAGTTAATGGTCTAGGGTAAGTGGAGATTAAACCATACTTTCTATCATGAGGTCAAGAAGATCCCATTTAGAGATCTGCCATAATCAGATCTGACCCTTATCTAGATTGAGATCCAGATTCATCAGAGATAAGATCAGGAGATGCATCTGTCATCTGAGATGCTAGATCCAACCCTATAAGCTATGCCTAAACCCAAGAAGGGAACTCTGAATAACAACTCAACCATATTCTAGGGTTTATCTTGTTTTGGCAATAAAGTCTCACAGTCATGTGCTTGTCATGTGACTCTTCTGCTAGTGAATGTTATGTTTGTAACACTAGTGCTCAAAACTGGCTTAGATGGAGGAACTTTATCAAGTCCAGATGATGTCAAATAGTGGCAATGGCAAGAGAAGAGCAAAAGAGAGACTGGGATGCTGGAGGTGCAATGACCAGGGACTGGAGTGCCAGGTGGGCCTGGGCAAGTCAATATCATGCCTTGCCTATATAGAGGCAAAGGTAAGGTGTGACTGCCCTGGCCAGAAGAAGCTGGAGAGGAAGCAGAGATAGAAGGTGGAAGAGGAAGAAGTGCCCAATAGCCAGGCAGACTCAGAGGAGACAGAGGAGGGTCTTTGGCAGGTGGCTGAGGGCTGTTGCCTGATGGAGATGTCAATAAGGGAGGTGGGCCAGAAGGTACAGCAAGAGGCAAAATGCAAGAACCAGCTGCTGGGGTGGTTGGTTGATGTATTGGGAAAGGCATGGGTGGAGGAGACCAGAGAAGCCAGGAGTTCAGGGAGTGAGAACAGGGAGATGGACAAGGTGGCAGTGGAGCTGTCAGAACTTTGTGCAGAAGTTGGCAAAATTTCTGTGATAGACAAGGTGACCAAAAAGGTAATCTTAGAGTAGGTAGAGGATCTTGTGACTAGATTACTAGATTCACTACTCAGTTGGTTAATCATAAGATGGCCTGGATTTGTCTGGGTAACTGTCATATCCCAGATCTCTGACCCAAATTCTGACCCCATTCTGACCCAGCTTACAATTGGTCTTCACACCTAGTAAGCCACTCTAGCCCTCTGACTTCCCTTCAGGCAACTCTGGCCCTCTGTCACCATTCCAGTCACCCCCATCTATGCATGTATGCTTTCTACCCTTCAGCATTATATGCTCCCCTGGGCTTCTACTTCCACTCTGCCCCATTCTGCTTCTAGTTTATCTCTGCTCCAGTTAAGTACTACCCTAGTTCCCCTTCATCATCTCCAGATCATCCTGGTATAACTCCATTACCATTCCTGGTCTCAGTTACCATTACCATTATTGTCACTATTCCTATTCCATTCCTGTTCCATGCTTCCCCCTGTTTTATCTTGTCACCCTTCAGTTTCAGTCTGACATGATTGGACATTGTCTTCCCTGACATCTCCATTTGTTTCTTAGATATTTAGACATCTGCTTTACTTCTGAGTTTGTACCTGTCTCACATTGTTACACTCCTAGATAGTTCTGCCTCTCTGAGGTATAAGTACTGTAGTTTTGTATCTTGTACCTCAGTATGAATATCAACAAAAACAACAGAAACACTCTCTTGTTGTCATCCTTACTCTGCTCAAGCCCTTGGGCTCACTCTGACCCTCCAGGTTACTCTAAAGTACCTTCAAGGCCAAGCAACATCCTTGAAGAAGTTGCAAGGTCTTATTCTCATGACTAGGCTTGATGCTCCTTGTCCTACCTGTCCCTCCTGTTGAGCATAGAAATAGCCTTCTTACCCACTTCTGACATCTATGTAAATTGGGACACTGGAAAGTGCAAGGATGCACCACATAAGATGAAGCTAAGTCCCATTTGATCATTGAAACCCTTCCTAGATTCCCCCAGAGCCCTCCAGAGCCCTCTGGAGTTCTGATCTTCCTTCAGCATCAAGGGTTTCATTCAAAAAGGAACTGGTTAAAGGTATACCTATCTTGGTATAGGTTTTAATGGTCTTTTTTTACTGGAATGAAAGTTTTAACAGTAATGGAGATGAAACTCCTCAATGATCTCAGAAGCATGACCTAATTCAGTGGCAAGGAGCCACAAGGTCTTCTCATCAGTATCCTTATAACCTAACCACTTAATCAAGTACAGTAATTTGCAGTTCCTTCACCTATAATCTATCTTTGAGTCTAGGATTTTGAAGATCTCAAACTCCAGTTCACCATTGATCTCAACTGGTGGTGGGGATGATTGCACATGACCTGGAATGGCATTGGGGACAGAGGGTTCAAGTTGAGAAACATGAAAGACTGGGTGAACAGACTTCATGTTCTCTGGGAGATAGAGTGTAAAAGACAGCAAGCCTGCCTGAGCAATAATGGAATAAGAACCTATGTTTTTTTTGGTGAGTTTCTTGAATGGCCATATAGTCCTGAAGTACTTAGCCTTGATGAATACCTGATCACCTACTTTAAAGTCTGGTGCTGGAGATCATTGGGCATCTGTGGGTCCTTGGTATCTGACTTGGGTGGCAGCTATTTCTTCACAAAGGAAGGTGTGGAGAGAGTTGAGGTCAATGGCATATTTCCAAGCTCAGATAGAGGTGAGATTGCATTCTGGGTGCACAGAGATGTTTAGATGGTAGCCCTTGTTAGCAAAGAAAGGGGAAACATCTGTGGTAGCATTAGGGGCATTGTTATAAGCAAACTCTGTGAGGGGCAGGAGTTCAGACCAGTTGTCCTGCTGATAGTTGCAATAAATGTGTAGATACTACTTCAGGGTTTGATTCATTTGCTCAGTTTGACCATCATCCTCCAGATGATATCCGGAGGTGAAGTGGAGATGGATATTGAGGACTTGACCCAGGGAATAGAAGAAATGGGAAATGAACTTGGAACCTTGATCGGAGGTGATGTGGAAGGGAACTCCATGTTTGGAGAACACATGGAGTAAGAAGAGTTTAGCAAGCTCTGGGGAGGTTACCTTGTCATCTGTAGAGATGAAGACACACTGCTTCGATAGATGATCTACAACAACAAGGATGGTGGAGTAACTAGAGGAAGTTAGGAGCTGTTTGATGAAATCCATAGAGATGAAATTCCATGGCTTTTCTGAAATGGGGAGCTGCTTGAGGAAACTGTAGGGTTTGTGATGGAGTATCTTGGCACAGGCACAAGCTGTACATGAAGAAATATATTCCTTGATGAATGCTTAAATGCCAGGCCAGGTATACTCTTGGTGAATAAGCTCCAGTGTCTGATTCTAACTAAAGTGTCCAGATAAGGGGTGGTTGTGCTTGTAGTAGAGGATCTGGAGGTGGAGGTCAGAAGCATCAGGGACATAAATGCAGTTGTCCAGATGCAAGAAACCTTCTGGATCTCTAGACCAACAAGAGTTGGATGAGAGGGTACCAGAAAAGTGGGTAGAGGTGGTGGAGTCAGAAGGGAGTGCTGAGATAATGTTACAATGGAGGGTTTTGAGGTTAAAGAGGAATGTGGACCAGAATACTGGAGATGCTAAGAAGGAAGCCTGGAGGGACACAGCAAGTTGCTCCTGTGTAAACACAGGCTGGAAGTTATGTGGATTGATGAGGGCATAGTCACTATTCCCCTCTTGGGGATAGATGTTCCATCATTGAGTTAAAGCATCAGGTTTAGCATCTAAACAACCAGGGTGAAAATAAATGATCAAATTAAACTGAGAGAGAAACTCTGATCACTGGGCTTGCCAGTGGGTCAGAAGTTTAGATGTAGTGAGATATTTCAGGTTCTTGTGATCAGTAACAATATCCACCAGAGAACCAGAACCCTTGAGATAATGATGCCAGGTCTTGAATGCAGTGAAAATAGCAAGGAGCTCCTTATCATGGGTATCATAGTTGAGTTCTGGTGCAGTGAGCATATATGAATAGAAAGTGACAGGGCAGACCTTATTGTCTAGGTACCAGAGTGAGAGGATTCCAGCAATTGTGTAGTTGAAGGCATTAGTCTCAATGATGAGAGGAGCATTGGGGACCCAATGGATCAGAATAGGAGCAGAAGTAAAAGCATCCTTGAGGTGCTGGAAAGTAGCATGACAAGAAGTGTTGAAATCCCAATGAGCAGACTTGTGGGTGAGGCAAGTCAGGGAAATAACAATGTCAGAGTAGCCCTGGATGAAGTAGCAATAGAAGTTAGCAAAACCAAGAAAGAACTAGATATCTCTAATCTTGCAAGGCTTGGGCCAATCCAGGATGGATTGAACCTTTTCAGGGGACATTGTAAGCCTGGAAGAAGAGAGCAGATATTCAAGATACTCAGTGAAATTGGTATAGAATTTGCATTTCTCAGGTTTGGCAAAGAGGCCATGCTTCTGGAGGCAGCAGAGGACTTCTTGGACATGCTCAGTATAAGATGTCCAGTCAGTGGAGAAAATTAGGATATTATCCAAATAAACAATTACCAAAACATCAAGAGGATCAGCAAAGATAGAATTGATGAACTGCTGGAAAGCTGCAGGGACATCGGTGAGCTCAAATGGCATGACAAGCCACTCATAGGAGCCATAGCACATATAAAAGGAGGTTTTCCACTCATTACCCTCAGCAATGCAAACTAAATGGTAAGCATGCCTAAGGTCAAGTTTGGTATAGATGGTTGCACAGCTTAAAGCATCAAGGAGATCAGAGATGTGTGGAAGGGGTGTTATAGTCCGCATTTTTTATTTTTCAATCACATGACTTTATCTTATCTTTCCACATGGTTATCTAATCTTTTATCTTATCAGGTCACATGATGGGTCACATGACTGGTCTAGACCCAGGGCAGAGGATTAGCCTTATGTCTTACACCTATTCTTAATTTCCACTATTCTTCCATTTTAAAAGCCTCATTCCTTTCAGCCAATTGGCTATTCTCATGAGTGCTTCCCTTCCATTTGATGGTACCTCAGGGTCTGTGGGAATTCTCCCATCAGGGTCTTGGTCTGTGCACCTTTCTCTACTGTATAAATACTGTAGCCTTAGCATGTCTCAAGCCCAGTCTTGAGCACTTGTATCATATAGTACAGTGTTTACTCATATAACTTCTTTTGCTTATACTCTCACCATATCGACATCAACAATGCCCTTCACTAGGGAATACTGCTCTTCTGTACAACATCCAATATCACACATAACACTTGCTCAAAACTATGGTTACCTAGTCAAGGGCTCATACAGCAGAAAATGATTTGATGAAGAAAGTGTACATCTGGGGGCATGAAAAACAGCTGAAAGATTTTGTATTTGAAGCCATATTGGGTTTTGAAGATGACAAGTTAGGAAGGCTTTCATTTCAGACCAGATTTGACAAGTTCGACAAGCAGACGCAAAAAGACTTTGTGGCTAAAAAAGAAAGAGATAGAAAGGTAGCAGCATTAGACCATCTTTGTTCACTTAGGCCATCCAGAAGCCTAAAAACCATATCCTGAGTTCCTCAAACTGTAACCAACCCTGTCAAACTTCGATTCCTATGCAAGCTCATCAACTGAGCTAGGATCAATCTTATCCCAGCAGCAATCCCAGCAGCAACCAGACCCAGTACCCCAGCTGAGGTATACCCCAACCCCATACTCCAGGCCCCAGTGCCCCTTCCAGTGTATGATCCATACTACACTGGGATGAATATGACTTTGGACAGTGGAGATATGATGAAGCTACTGGTCAAAGAACTTACCAAGATGGGAGGATCGAAGAAGATCAGTGATCCAGAAAAGTGGGCAGGTGATAAGAAGAAGTGGAGGAAGTGGTACACTTCCCTTTCAGTCTGGGTGAATGAGCAAAGATGGCGGAACAACAGAGAGTTGACTGCAGCTGTTCTATCCAGATTGGAAGGGAGAGCAGAAGGATTTGCACAGATAACCTTGGAAAGGTTTCGAGATGCTAAGACTGAGTACAGGTTAAATGCGGAAGGTGCAAGGGAGATGATGGGTCTGGCAGCATGGCCAGATTTCACAGGCATCACAATTGAGCTCCGAAATTATTTCCACATTGACAAGCTGACGCATGAAGCCTTGAAAAGGCTAGAGAGGTTAAAACACACCTTTTCAATTGACAAATATCTTCAAGATTTTGAGGTGTTAGAACAAGATGCAGAGATAAGTGACAACCATGCCCTGAAGCTGATGAGTGAACAAGTTCAATATAGGGTCTATCAGCAGGCATGCATGCAAGGAATCAAGGAAGATTATATCCTCTTTCAAGATTAATGTCAAATGATAGGTCATGCATTCAAGTGCATGGCTATTGAAAGATCAGCCCCTAGGTTTACCCCTAGGTATCCTCCACCTTGATATCCCCCTAACAATTATCAGCTGTGTTATTCTCCCCCTTGACCCAACCAACCACATTTTACAGCAACAGGAACACAACTGGGTAGAGGTGTGCCTATGGAGATTGACAGGCAGGTGCAACAGCAGGTGCAAACCTGCTACAAGTGTGGGAAGCCAGGGCACTTGGCAAGGAATTGCCAAGGAGTTTTTAATCCAACAGCTCCTTATCTGTCAAACAATTTTGGGAAAGGTCCCCAGAGAACTAATCCACAAGTGCAACAAACCCAAGGGACCTCTCAGGGTCAATATGTTCAACTGGTTCAATTTTCTGATTTCACTCTGCCAGATGAAAACAGATGGCAAACTGCAGAACTGGTATCTCTCAGACCAGTTTACAACATGGCTAATGCAGCAAGGTTTCAAGAAATCCCCACTGCTTCTTGGGGATCAATGGATGAAGCATGGGCATATTTCCAGGATGTGTTTGAGTCAGAGAGGAAACAGAAGGAGGTTTGGAAAAAGCCTAAGGGAGTCAGTTCAGCTAGAGACAAAGCTTCCAGTATGTAATCAGTCTTCTTTTCTATTATCTTTTTGTCCTCATATCATGAAATGGAAGCAAGTTTCTTTCTCTGTGACAGCATCTCAGATGAGCATGGCCTCAGAGATAGGGTGCTTAATTCCGTCAGAAACTATTGATGGACATTTGTTTGCTATAGGAAGTGAAGAATGCAAGGATCTAGCAAAATTATTTAATAGAAAAGAAAGAGATGAATTAGGAGTAAGTGTCAAGATCAATGGAGAAGTCAGAGGACATAATGGGCTCAAGATGGAATCTTGCAGCCTTACCTTTGCAATTGTGGATTTAGAAGCATTGATAACATTCATTGATCAAAAATATGTTTGAAAACATGGACTTTACAAAAAGGATTTACCAAAAGCACTAACTGTTTACAATGCAGATGGAACACAGGGTAATATTGGAAAGATCGCACACTATGTGATTATATATATAGCATTAAAAGGAAAAGATGGTAAGTGGCACCAAGAACAAATAAACACTTATGTTTCTTCTTTGGGAACATTGGATTTATTAATTGGTTATAATTGGTTTAAAAGACATAACCCAGATATTGATTGGGTAAAAAGAACTATTGATTTTCCTAGGTGCAAAGGAGATTGCAAAACTTATTTAGTATCAAGAAGGGTAACTGAAGAGGAAAGTTTGCAATTAAAGAAGGAATTATCACAAGATCTATGGGAGTTTTTACCAGTTTTCTCCCAGCATAAATCCAAAAGAATGCCTACAAGAAAACCATGAGACCATGGCATATAGTTAAAAGAAAACTTTGTGCCAAAAAAGGGTAGAATCATTCCTTTATCAAACGAGGAAATGAAAGAGGTCAGGGAATTTGTTGACAAAGAAATGAAAAAAGGATATATTAGATCATCAAAATTGCCTCAAACATCACCAGTATTTTTCATCAGCAAGAAGGATGGTGGAAAACAAATGGTAATTGATTATCATTATCTCAATGAGTATACGATAAAAAACAATTATCCTCTTTCTTTAATTTCTATGCTAATCGATTGACTAAATGGTGCAGATATGTTCACAACCCTAGATCTCAGATGGGGTTATAACAATATTTGAATAAAGGAAGGTAACGAGTGGAAAGGAGCATTTACCACTCCAATAGGTGCTTTCAAACCACTGGTAATGTACTTTGGCATGTGCAATTCACCAAGTACTTTTCAAGCAATGGTCAATGATATATTCCACAATATGTGGGAACATGTGGTAATATATATTGATGATATCATGATTTTTACCAGAAACAAGACAAAGGAACAGCACCTCAAAATAGTTGCTCAAGTATTAGGTCATCTTTGTAACAATGACCTTTTCCTTAAACCATCTAAATGTCATTTCACCTAGTCACAAGTGGATTATCTAGGAATGATTGTATCTAAAAAGGGGGTACAAATGCAGCTAAACAAGACCAGTGCTATTCACAGCTGGCCCATTCCTTGTACTGTCAAACAAGTTCAAGCATTTTTAGGTTTAGCAAATTATTATCAAAGATTTGTCCCTAACTTTGCCAATATCACATGGCCCCTCAATTCTCTCACAAAGAAAGATGTCAAGTTTGAATGGACAGCTGCCTGCATGACAGCATTCATTTGACTTAAAGAAATTCTCACATCTGACCCCCTTCTCTGTTATCCCAACTCTTCTAAACCCATGCACATTGAAACAGATGCATCTGATGTTGCTATTAGTGCAGTTCTTTTGTATCAACAAGATAATGGTCTTTGGCAACCTGCAGCATTTATCTCCCATTCCTTGGACACAGCAGAATTAAACTACCCAATTTATGACAAGGAACTCCTTGCTGTTATTTGCACACTTTGTGATTGGCAGCATTATCTTATTGGATGAGATTCTTTCAAAATATGGACCAATCACAAAAATTTGAAATATTGGAAATGTCCACAAGATCTCTCTCCCAGACAAGCTCATTGGCAAGCTATGCTTGCTGAATTTAATTTCAAAATGGTTTACAAACCAGGATTGTTGAATGGTAGAGCAGATGCTTTATCTTGTCGACAAGATCATTTTGATAATAAACCTGAACCAAATAAACAAGTCCTTATGCTTTCTCCTTCAGTGTTTCAATGTACCATCATTTTTTCCTCCTCCTTCTTTTCTCAAGTTCAAGCAGCATCAGTGGATCTTCAGCTTTCTCCCCACTGGTGTTATAGTCCAGAAAACAAAGTATATTTAAATCAAAACAATCAAATTTTGATTCCATAAGATTTACAAATAGAAGCTCTTAATTTGTTTCATTCTTCTCTGCTAGGTGGTTATTTGGGTCAAGATCAAACTAGACATGCCATAGCAAGATTTTATTATTGGCATGGTCTCAAGGAAGATGTAGCATCTTTCATTTCACATTGTTCTTCTTGTGCTATATCTAAGGGATCAGAGTCTATTATTCCAGTAAAACCCCTTCCTATGGCTTCAGCACCATGGGAAGATATATCTGTGGATTTTGTGACAGGTTTACCTTTGTCAAAAGGCTCTGATGCAATAATGGTGGTAATGAATAGGTTTTCAAAAGAAGTTGTTTTTATTCCATGCTCTTCTTCTATTTCTTCTCTTGGCACAGCAGAACTTTTTAGGGATCATGTCTGGTCTAGACATGGTCTTCCTTCTATAATAGTTTCAGATTGTGGACCTCAGTTTGTCTCTGAATTCTCCAGACAGCTCAACAAAATTCTTCAGATCAAGCAGAAGATTTCTACAGCTTATCACCCAAGAACAGATGGACAAACAGAACGAATTAATAGAGAAATGAAAACCTATTTAAGGAGCTTTATTGCTAAAAGACAGGAACAATGGGCCGATTGGATCAAAATGGCCAAATACCATTATAATAATTTATATTCCACCTCTACAAAAACCACATCCTTTGAAATCACAAAAACCTATCATCCTTGTATGGGTTTTGAAGCACCATCCAATACTGTCCTTCTTCCTTATTTCTCAGAGATATGTCTAAAATGTTCAAAGAAGTCAAGGAAGCTTTAGAAAATACAAAAGAACAAATGGAAAAGCAAAACAAAATAAGCATGCCAACATATATGAAAGGCCAATTAGTATTGCTTTCCACAAAAAATCTATTGCTTCCTTATCCTTTATGAAAATTGACCAAGAAATGGATTGGACCTTTTGAAATATTAGAGGTCATTCCCCATGCAGTTCAGCTCAAACTGCCAAACACCATGAAAATCCATTCTACTGTCAATATTTCAAGGATTAAACCTTATCTTCCTTCTTTGAACAAGCAAGACATTCTCACACCAGATCCAATTGTTGTAACAGAAAATGGGCATGAAGAATATGAAGTCAATTATATTGTGGATTCTAGGATTTGCAAAGGCAAGCTGGAATATCTGGTTCATTGAACTGGATATAGTGATTTAGATTGAACATGGCAAACAAAAGATGATCTCACAAATTCTCCAGAGCTTATTGAAGAATTCCATAAACTTCATCCTTCTGCACCACAATGACTCTTCTTATTGGATCAACAATCATTCTTGTCACTCTTTCAACCATATCACAATTATATGAATGTTCAACCATTATGGGTGTCTTATCTGGAATCTGAGACCTAAAAAGGGGGTAGTGTTATAGTTCACATTTTTCTTTTTTCAATCACGTGACTTTATCTTATCTTTCCATGTGGTTATCTAATCTTTTATCTTATCAGGTTATGTGATGGGTCACATGACTGGTCTAGACCCAGGGCAGAGAATTAGCCTTATGCCTTATACCTGTTCTTAATTTCCACTATTCTTCCATTTTAAAAGCCTTATTCCTTTCAGCCAATTGGCTATTCTCACAAGTGCTTCCCTTCCATTTGATGGTGCCTCAGGGTCTGTGGAAATTCTCCCATCAGGGTCTTGGTCCATGCACCTTTCTCTACTGTATAAATACTATAGCCTTAGCATGTCTCAAGCCCAGTCTTAAGCACTTGTATCATATAGTACAGTGTTTACTCATATAACTTCTTTTGCTTACACTCTCACCATATCAACATCAACAACACCCTTCACTAGAGAATACTGCTCTTCTGTACAATGTCCAACATCACACATAACAAGGGAATAGCAGTCTTTCTTTGTGATCTTGTTGAGTCCTCAGAAATCTACACACAACTGGAGGGATCTATTCTTCTTCTGGACAAAGAGAACAGGGGCAGTGTGAGCAGATGTGGAGGGTCAGATAAAACTGGTAGCAAGATGTTCATCTAGGAGAGTCCTGAGTGCTTCAAGCTCAGAGGGTGACAGGGAATAGGTGGTGCTGACAGGCAGTGAGGTGCCTTCTTTCAAATCAATCTTCAAATCAAACTTGTGGTGAGGGGCAAGAGTAGATGCCTTGCTTTTGCTAAACACATCAGCAAAGTCATGATATTCCTGAGGAATGCCAGAAAGGTTGGCTGGAGGAGGGATAATGGAAGCAGAACAGAGATAACTCTCTGGGGATCAGAGCTGCAGATAGAATGGGACTGAGTCATCAAGGCTACAGGTATGTGTGAATGCTGATGAGCTGAGTAGCTTGATTGATAGAGATTTTGGATCAGGGAAACATGGTGAATCAGATTCAGAGTTAGCTTGGGTTGGAGAAAACAGAGGCTATGGAGGTAAGCTTGGAGATGTTGACATGTTTGGTTTGGATGATCAGAACAAGATACAACTTGATACCCAGTCAATCAATGGATTGTAGTGGGCAAGCCAGTTGTATCCTAGAACAAGAGAACTAGATCCATTCAATGGAGTGACATAGAATGTCATCAGAGTAATATCACCAGTTTCAAAACAAACAGAAAGGTCAATGGCATTCATAATCATGGAATTGGAAGAGCCATCAAAAAGTTAGAGTTGCAATGGAGGAATGGAATAAGTTGGAAGATTGTAAGTACTGACTAACTTGGTATCTACAAAGCAATCTGAAGAACTAGAGTCAATCAGGGCAGAAAACAAAGGGATTTCTTGTGAAACAAGGGTGACAAGAGGCATAAGTGAAGCATTAGCTAAAAAAATGGACATGTTAAGTCTAACCTCCAGTAAAGCATGGGAAGGATCAACACAACCTCCAACCCATGCAAAGTTATGGAGGATGCAGACTATTTTTTCACCTCTGAGACAGAGGCCTCTGGTTTGGTTTCCAGAGCAGAGGTTTTGGCAGCATGAGCTTTGGCTGCCTTAGAGAAAGACTTAAGGCAGTTCTTTGCTATATGCCCCATGATACCACAGAACAAACAGAGGTGATTCTCCAGTCAATGCTTGCATTCTTTGGTAGTGAGCTTACCATCCTTACCAAGCCTGAATGATAAGTCCTGTTTCTGGGAAATGAATAACTTGGAGAAGCTGGAGGAAGTAGCTGACTTGTTCCTTGATTCAATAGGGCTGGAGGTTAAAGTGGAGGATACAGCAGGTTTATCAGATGATTTAAATAGATAAGATGACTTCCCTTGTCAGCTAATTTTGGATTTGTGCTCCCAGTAACAAGCATTAATGGTCTAAGCCAGCTGGCACAGCTTAATGAGTGTCGGCAGCTTGCCAATATGGGAAAGGTTATCTTTGATGTGGTCTGGAAGACCATTATAGAAATAGTGGTGGAGGGCACCTTCTCCATAACCCTGGACTTGAGATGCAATTCTGTTAAACTCAACTACATATTTGTTGATTCATTAACCATCCTTTATAGTCAACTGGTCTAGTTGGTGCTCTGCATCTCTGACCAGGTCATGGAGTCTGAAGTTGGTCTGGAGTTCCTGAACAAACTCCTTATAATTGTCCATCCAAAAGGGGCAGAAGTTAGGGTCTTCAGTAAGAAGGAGGTCAGGCTCAAACCATTCCAATGCCATGCTCTTAAGGTAGGACTGAGCATAAGTGACCTTGGCTTGGTCATTGGCAAAGGCTTTGGGATAATCCTGGAAGTTTAATTCATATTGCACCAGAAAAATGCGGAGCTTCCAGGGGTCAGTTCCATTGAACTAGTCCAGTTCATGTACTTTAGTATGCTGCAATGTTTCAGGAATATGACAGGAAAAGTGAGCTAATCCATGAATAGCACTAGTAAGATCAGTGATAGTATCATGGTGAATAGGAATAGATTCTGGGTCTAGAAAAGGTTTGGAGTTATCCTCTAGAATATTGAAATATCCATTAGAGGGATCATCTCCAGGTTCATCTAGTATTCCTGGCTGGGCACCATGGTTGTCAGGGGTATGGGGAGGTTGAGGAACCTTAGAACCATCAGGGGCTTCATCAACTGGAGCACTAGGTATGAACAAGTGGAAGGGAGCAGAAGCCTGTGTGTTATAAACAAATAGTTTGGATGCACAAGAGTCACATGACAAGCATGTGACCATGAGACTCCTATGCCAGATTGAGCCAAACCCTAGGCTATGGTTAGTCTTATTCAGAGTATACCTTGACTAAAGGATTAGCACAGGATTAGCAGCAGATCTTAGATAATGGTATCTCCTGATTGGATCTAGATGATATCATATCTTGGATCTTAGATTTGGATCTAGATTGATGGATCTGATCTGTGGCAGAGATCCAGATGGGATCTCTTTGGCCCCAAGGCTAAGGTGCTGTTTTCATATCCATTGACCCTGCAGTCTTCCCTTTCATTCTTGTACTTCTCTTCCATTTAGACCCTTGATATGCATGGCCATTTAGTCATACCCTTTACCCTTGCCCTATGCCCAGTTACCATATCAGTATTTATCCCAGCCAGGCTTGGTGGTCTGTGCACCACCCTAAATAGTATAAATAGACTGCCCATGTAGCTCTTAGCTCCCCAGCTTTGAGCACTTTGTTTGTTTAGCCATCTAGGCATATCAATAGACAAGCTAGTGTTTGGACTTCACTCCTCAGGCTTAGCTACCCTGAGTACTTCCCCACTCTAAGTCCTGCACTACATCTAGGATCAGGCATTTACCATCTTACCCTCTTATTCTTCCATCGACACTGACATTAACACTGGCACAACTCCAAGGGCCCTCTAGGTTAGGGTTTATTACTCATCATCCATGGTCCAATACCATGACCATAGCACTGTGAGGCCAAGCCTGGTGCATGGTGGGCAGAGAAACTCTTGAACTGATCTAGGATAGTATAAGAGTAAGCTCTGGTTACATAGATAGACATGATAGCAGTACCAGTACAAGCAGGAGTTTGAATATACTGTTATAAATGTTGTAACATACTCCAGAGGTACTCTGGATAACTCTGGAGTGGATGGGGCTTGGCTTCACCTTATATGGTGCACCCTTATGCTGGTACTAAATGCCCTGATTTATAGAGGGGTTGGAGACTGTTGGAGGTTCAGGATAGGCCATAGGGCTTTTCCCAACAAGAGGTATGATGTCAAGTCATGGAGTAAGTTGAGGGACTTAGGGTAGAGTATGACATCAAGTTGTGAGGCAGAAGGGGTCTGAGGAGATTGTAATGTTGTGTTATGGTTGATATTCAAACTGAAGTACAAAATACAGAGCTACAGTACTTATATCTCAGGGAGGCAGATTATCTAAGGAGGGAATGGAGATATGAAAGGAGTTGTCTCATAAGTGAAGCAGGTACCAATGCATTCTGGATATAAATGGAGATGTTAGAGGAGACAACATTGAATAATGTCAAACTGAAACTAAATGATAACAGGGAGAAGCACAGCACAAAGAAATAGGAACAGGAAGTAAGGTCAGAGGAACTACAGAGTTGTATCAGAATAGTATGGAATTAGCATAGGTAAAGTTGAAACCAATCATTAGATAGAAAAGACAGAGGTAAAGGGAACTAGAAAATATGCAGCTTAAAGTGTGAAAGCAACTGGAGTTACACCAGAGACATAGCAGAGTTGAACCATTGGCATAGAATATGATAAACTGAAATAGAACTGAAAATGGAATAGAGTGGAGCAGAAGCAGAGGGCTAGGGGGGTATATATGCATAGTTGGGGCAGACTGGAATGATAACAGAGGGCTGGAGTTGCCTGGAGGGGAGTCAAAGGGCTAGAGTAGCTTACTAGGTACAAGGACCAGTTGTAAGCTAAATCAGGATGGGGTTGGAATTGGGTCAGAGATATGGGATATAATACAAAGAGGTAAAGGAAAAATGTAACATACTTTCTTTTAAAGCTCTATCATGTCAGAAGGTGGCTTTAAATATCCAGCCAGCCTTCTTTTAAGAAATTATAGATACTTTATGGGATTAAAATCTGGAGATTGAGCTGGCCATATTATGATCTTAAATTCATGGTTAGCAAATTACTCCTTAGCCCTTTTGCTGGTGTACTTGAGATTATTGTCTTGTTAAAAGACAATATTATGTGGATTTAATCCATAGTATTAAAAAGTTTGTTGAAACTTATCCTTTAAAATCTGTGTATAAAGTTCAGTATTTATCTTACCATTGATTTTACAAGTTATTTTAACTTCTTTCCAGATTATATATTTCTATAATATCAAAGATTCTTCTTCAAACTTGACTATCTTCTGCACTAGTCTATTATTTAACCTCTCTTCTGCCTTTTTCCATGCCCATCTCTTATCATTTGATTCAATGTGATTAATTTTGATCTTATTTGTATTATGGACTTACTTTGGCAGATAATATATATCTTAATTCTAATCTGAAATGCCTTGGAGTTGTGCCAGTATCAATGTTGAATTCAAATATGAGTGAAAAATAAGTGTAGATGCCTACCCTTAGATAGGAATAGAACTTTAGAGATAAAGAGGTACTTAGAATAGCTAGACCTGAGAAGTATAGATAGAAACACTGGCTTGCTTATTAAAATGCCTAGATGGCTAAACTGTTATGAAGTGACACTCCAGCACTAGAACTAGTCATGTGATCTCACATGATTGTGCACAAGAAACCTCTAATGCAAAACTCTAGTCTATAGTTTCTCCTTTACTTCAGAGTATACCTGGCAGGAAGTCACATGACACCATATAACATGGATTATCCCAGGATTTTCCCTGAGAATGTCCTAGATCTAATCTGGATCTGAATCTGATCTTAAATTTATCTGTAATAGATCTCAAGATGGGATCTCATCTGTGGCTATTAAAACTTTATATTAATTGCAGATATACTGGTAAATCTTCTACCATCATCTGCTTCATAAACAAAATCCTTATGGCTAAAGAATGAAGGTCAGGTTCTAGTACCTTGGTAATGCACAAACCTAAGAGAAGGTTATATTCCATAGACTCTGGAGCTGGTCAGAGGTATCTGGAAGGGTTTGGAAAGGGTTTCATTGATTAAACAGGACTCAGCTTTACCTTATGTGATACATCCTAGCACTTTCTGGTGTTCTGATTTACAAAGGTGTTGAAGGTGAGAAAGAGAGTGATCTTAATAATCAACAAGAGGGACAGGCAAGATAAGGAGAGTCAAGCCTAGTCATGAGAATGGGACCTTATGATTCCTTCAAGAATATTACTCAGCCTGGAGATGCTTCAGAGTAACCCGGAGGGTCAAAGTGAGTCAAAGAACTTGGGCAGAGTGAGAACAATAACAAGGAGGTATTTATGTTGATATTTATACTGAGGTACAAGATACAGAACTACAGTACTTATACCTCAGAAATGCAGAACTATCTAAAAGTGTAGCAAAGCAAGACAAATGCAAACTCAGAAGCAAAGCAGATGTCTAAATATCTAAAAAATGAATGGAGATGTCAGAGGAGACAATGTTCAATCATGTCAGACTGAAACTGAAAGATAAAAGGAAGAAGCAAAGGAAAACAGGAATAGAAACAGAGATAGTAACAGTAACA
>JBBPKN010000914.1:0-16835 GCA_038089275.1 Pulveroboletus cf. rosaemariae | reverse complement strand
AAGTGAAGTTTCTTTAAAAAAATACTGTATTTTTTTAAAGAAACTTCACTTTTTCCAATACTTGTCACCAGCCCCTGAAGCTTTCTACTATCAACCTCTCTCTTGAATTCAATTTCTTAACTGCACTTTTAATATCAGATATCTTTTCTAATTTTTCAATTATATATTCTTTATCTATAAGATTTTTCTCATTATCCAGTTAATTCTGTTATGAATGTAACATTTGCTAGCAAAAGAGTCACATGACAAGCATGTGACCGTGAGACTTTATTGCCAAACAAGGATAAACCCTAGAATATGGTTGAGTTGTTTATTAAGAGTTTCTCTTGGGTTTGGGCACAGCTTATGGGGTTGGATCTAGCATCTCAGATAACAGATATTCTCCCAATTATATCTCCAATGAATCTGGATCTAGATCTAGATAAGGGTTAGATCTAATTGTGGCAGATCTCTAAATGGGATTTCCTCAGCCTTATGGCTAAGGATATGGTTTAATCTCTGCTTACCCTGAACTCTGACCTTCCATTCTATATAGCCTCTCCCTGATATATCCCTTTACCACATGGCCCATTGATCATACCCTTTACCCTTGCCCTATGCCCTACTTCTATTTATGGTAATGTGCTGGACACACTGGGTGGTCTGTGCATGACTGGGATTAGTATAAGTAGCAGGTAGTTTCTTGATTCCGGCTCTCCAGCCTTAACCACTTGTTTATCTTGTACATTATCCTCTTAATGCTGCCTATCAATACAGGCTAGTCTTTGAGTCCTAACTTGTGCTATGGCTCCTCAGGAGTTACTACCCTGAGTTCACATACCACTCTTCACTCTATTCAATCCAAATCTGACAATGAAACTAATGCACTGTTATAATGCACTTTTTCAATTTTACTCTTTTTGGACTTATCATCTTACTACTGTAGATCTTCACATTGTCACATCACATAACCATTTCACAACTTCACACTTTCACCTCTTCACTTCTTCACCATTTCACTTTTCACATCTTCACATGGCACAAGTCTAGAGCAATCTAGACTCTGATATTATACCTTATGTTTGTCTCATGTATTTCTAGGTCCCCACTCTCTTATTGCTATTGGATAGCTTACTGTACAATACTTTAGGGCCAGCACCAGTTACATGGTCTGTGCATGGTTGGTAGCAATATAAAAGGAGGTCAGCTCAAATCTGGGTTTTTGCAGTCTTGTGCACTTGAACCTTCATTGTTCTTGTTCCTCTTGGCTCTTATCTCTGTTTGCACTTTGCCTAGTTCAGAGCCACTAGCATAAAAGCTCTATCCAGGACTTAGGATTAGCACACACCAAGGCTAGGTGTAGGATTTAAGTCAATGCATCTCTAGTTGTGTTTCATGCACCCTCTCAAGGCAGACTGTTTAGGGTTAGGACAGGTCATTCAGAGATTAACACTGTAACAAATTCTGATCTGCCTCTGAAATGATATGCCCAGATTTCAACCTGGCCTTAAGGCTTGATTTCCAGTTCTGATTCTGATTCTGAAATCTAGCTAAAACTACTTTAAAAGTACTAACAGATATTATGGATAATGAATAATAGTGTTTTGGATCATAATTACCATCCTAGACATATCAGGTAATATAATTATATAATGTAGTTGAATTTTCCAGGCTCTCTTCACCTCTATTTTAGAATTTCCAGGTATTACAATCCTCTTTTTTCTTCAAACTTTGTTTTTTTCCAGTTACCCTTTACCCTTTAGATATTGCAAATATATTTCTGTTTCACATATTTGCAATCCACCATTGCAAATCTTATAAAGCATGTTTTATCTTTATAATTGCATATTCCTAATGTGCTTTATTAGCCTATTTGTTGTCTATCCACTTCTTATTTGTCATGCTCATTCAGCACACCCCTTTTACCACTAATCCTATGTAAATCCTTTTTCCTTTAAGGCCAACAATGGCCCTTACTGTAGTATAAGAAGTAGTGCATCATATCTATATTTCTCACACTACTTCTCCCTTCCCATATCCCCTTGTTCCTCTCTGCTAGGCCTGGTACATGTGTATCTGTGCACTAGTAATATATTGCTTTCTTATTGGTATTAACAGCCTAACTTCTTGTCTATTTACCCCCAGCAATAGCATTCTGCTGGGCAACCTATCTTTGTGTTTCACAAGTGCAGATGCATTATGGTCCTCCTTGATCCCTGCCCCATAAAAGACCTTGGAACTCATTTTCTCATGTGTCTTTGAAGGGCTACATCTGCTTCTACCCAGATCAGATGTAACAAAAAAAGTAGCATCTTTATCATTGTGCAGGTACTCTCATTATACTTTCTGCAGCCACTATTTCCACTCTGCATCCACCCTTTATTAACCCTCATTGGTCATGCCCTCATGCTTCTCCTGAGCAGCCAGACTTCAAAGCAGAGTCTGATCCACCTTGTTAGCCTCCTTCTTTATACAATGAGCTTGCTAATTTCTTTGTTAACACTTTTACCACATCACAATCTGAATGAGATGTTATTTAAGACTTAGCTCATGATCTATCATCAATCCTTGTTATTCCCTGAGAACTGACACCCCCTTTGCCTACTCCTGTTAGGCAACACTGACTTTTCAAAGTGCCAACCTCTCATCAGCAATCTTCCATATTCCCTATATCTTCCTCCTTGAAACCCACAGAACACCATCTCAAAATCCCTAAAGCCTATGACAGCAATAGAGCTAGGGCTAAGTAATGGCTAGATATAGTCCAGTTCTATCTTGCCATTCATGAAGCTGTTTATAACTCCAAGCCAAAAAAGGTGGCATTTGCATTGTTATATATGACTAAGGGATCTGCCCTATCTTGAACAACCACTTTTAGAAAGAAGACTGTTACTTCTTCCAGTATTTCAACTGGAACCTTTGCTGAATTTGTTACTAAGTTCCTGGATGCTTTTAAACAATAGAACACCATTAATGCTTCTGTTCATTGGCTAGTGAATTAGCATATGGTCCAGAATTACAAGGGTGAATAGACCCCATCCCTCACCAAGTATACCTTAGAATTTCAGAACCATGTTGCAATTTCCAATATTACCAACCATAATGTACTTATTGGCTATTATAAAGCCAGGATCACCCCCTGGTGAAATACCTTCCTAGGCATTGAACTTCTTCTGAGACCTGAGAGCACTCTTATCTATTCTGATCTTATCTGGTTGTAGCTTTGAACTTAGAGCCACAGAACTAGGCAAAAAGAATAGCAAAGTATAAGACAGGGACTTGTGAAAGCAAAAGCTCAAGTGTGCAAGACTGGGGAAATCCCAGCTTGCACCCTGGCCCTTATATATTGTACAAAGATGCACACAGACCAAGTAAACTAGACTAGCCCTAAAGTATAGTACAGTAAGCTGACCAATGGCAATAAAGTAGCAAGAACCCTTGTAGTAACATATGTTAAACATAAGATATGACCTCATAGTCTAGACCTGTCTAGACTTGTGAAATGTGAAGATGTGAAATAGTGAAAAGGTGAAGATGTGAAGAAGTCATGTGATGTGACTTTGTGAAGAGTGAGCGTAGTGCCAAAAATGCGAAAAATGTAATAAAATTATAACACCTGGATTATATGCAAGATTCATTTAATAGAGAGTGTTCCCACCACCATTGAAACCTGGTACACTAAAGCTGCACACTTCCAGGGAACAGTAGAATGATCTCAATTTGTTGAGCAAAGGCATTGTAATTCTTATGCCTTCATGTGGTCTTTCACTAACCCCTCCTCTATCTTGCATAATATAGAGAAGAATTCCAATGCTATGAACATGGACATTATCCAAACTCCTCTTCATATAACTTCAGAATAGTGGAATCATTGTATCTGGAATAAACTATGCTTCTTGTTATGTTTCCTCTTTTTCTCCTCTTTTCCTCTTTTCTCCCATCATAGCTTCTGCTCTTCTCACACTTTTGGTGCTCTCTTGCTCACTTTCCACTATAGCTTCTGCTCTTCTTGTGCTCTAGCCTTGTCTAGACCACTCTCTTGTTATGCCCTTTGCCCAGGCTTTCTATCTCTCAATCAGCTGACTCATAATTGTTCCATCTCTTTCCATCTCTTTCCACATGGATATATTACTCATCATTCATCAGCATGATTATGCATTCTATCTCTGCTTCAACTATATTAGTTGTACTATAAAGTAGCATACTTCCTGTCCTCTCTTTCCTTATGCTACTTTTACCTTGTGACCACCTCACAGTCTTCACATCTTCACTTGTCCTTGTACCTACATACTTGGAATCCATTGCTTGTGTCCTGGCACTTAATCAGAGGATCATCAGCATCAGATCTCAGCACATTCTTGGGAGTGTAGCTGGTACTACTAAGGCACAACACTTTGTTTGTTGCCTTCCACTCATCTTGAAGCTTACCTTTGATTCACTTCATCCTCTTTACCCACAGCAAGGTCTATGCTTGTCCCTATCCAGGCCTAGCATAACAAAAGAAGTAGCATATTCTACTTGCAGCTATTATTGCTATAGTCTGCTTCCACCATTCTGCCCAAACAACTTTCACTGTTCAACTTTCTCTGGGGTGAGCCTTGTGCCTCTATCTCAGACCCTCTTGAGTCCACTTTGGAATCTGAAAACCCCTCTCCTCCAGATCGCCCTTCCACACCAGAAAATGCACTCATGAACATTCTTATCCCCTCTCAAGAAGAAGTATGAGAAGACCATGATCTTGCTCACAAACTCTCCTCTTCTTTACAGATTCCTCAAGCCCAGACACCTCCATCTCCTACTCCCATTTGACACTGACCTGCATTTACCCTTCCCTGATCCTCTCCATCTATTGCCATGTCTGGCTCCTTCACCTCCACTACTAAGCCAACCAAACTTTGTCTTGGTGCTCCTGAGCACCTCAATGGTGATAGATTCAAGGCTGAGAACTGGCTGGACACAGTCCAGTTCTACCTCTTTGTCAATAGTGCAGCCTATGACTCTGACAAGAAGAAAATTGTGTTTACCCTTTCATTTATGACCAAAGGGCCAGCACTGTTGTGGGCTGTAATGTACTGGAAGAAGTGTATCTCTGGAACAACCATCACCATGGGAAAGTTTTCCCATTTCACCTCCATGTTCCTGAAAGTTTTCCAACAACAGGACATGGTTAACACTGCCATTCACTGGCTGGCTAACACACAGATGAAGCAGGGAAAGAAAGGCAAATGGATACCTTCCCTTGCTGAATATACTGCTGAGTTTCAGAACCGAGTTATCACTGCCAAAATCACTGATGATAATGTTCTCATCAGTTACTTTGAAATAGGACTCCCATCCTACCTTTCTCATTGCATTTATAACCTGGATATGATTCCTTCTACTATTGCTAAGTGATATACTAAAGCCACTCACTTTCAAGGAACTATGGAGTGTGCTCACTCTATAGAACAACAGCAAAAGAATCCTTGCATGTTTACCTGGACTCCCATGCCCCCCTCTATAATGTCCAAGTTAGAAAAAGATCCGAATGCCATGGACATTGATGCCATAAAGAAAGGTTGCCTGACTGAGGCAGGAAGGGCCTTCTGCATCAAGAACTGACTCTATTTCAGATGTCAGAAATCTGGCCATATTAACACTGCCTGCTCAAATTTCCCCACTTCTTCTCTTTCTCCCACCACCACCAAGGACACCCCTTGCATCAAGATGGTTTCTGCCAAAGAACTGATGACGAAGATTGAGGAGGTTAGTGATGACAAACCTGATAATGGGGTGGTGAGAGTAGTAGTGAAAAAGGAATAGAAGAAGAAAATGAAAAAGCAGGGTTTTTTAAAACAGAGTACCTTCTCTATGCAAGGTACTCCCTTCTTCTCTTGTGCACCTGTACTTGTATCTGCTTCAAAGAAGTCAATGAAGATTGCAATTCAAGTTTTCCCCTCCACTCATGCCAAGAAAATCATAGCTACTTGTGCTCTTGTCAACAGTGGAGCACAGATCAACTGTATCAACTGGGACTTCATCAAGAAGAACCAGTTCCCCATCAAGAAACTTGATGAACTGATTGTCATTCGGAATGTTGACCACTCTGAGAACAAGAAGGGCAAGATTACCCAAACTTGTGACCTTCTTCTCTGCTTTAAACAATCAATTCTCCCAGTTTTCTGCTACATTATTGCATGCAGAAAAGAGAATATTATCCTCAAACACCTGTGACTTCAGGCCACAAATCCCTCTATTGACTGGATAGCAAACACACTCACTATTTCAGATCCCCCCTCTGATAATGTCACCTATCACATCAACTCCATCCACAAACTTTGATTTGATGAACTCCTGGTCCACTATCTGAACTATGTCACCCCAGAGCAGTCAATCAATGACTCACTCTATAACTGCCACTCCAGCAGAATCTTAGATTGCTACTCCTCATATCTCCCCAAAATCACTGTTGCTTGGCTCACCATATCCACTGAGCTTGCCATTGAAGCCAAAAAGGCTAAACCTAAGACAACTCTTTCCCCCAAATACTCTCAGTTCTTGTCAGTATTCTCTGATACTCCAAAAACTCTTGATCACCTTCCACCCTCTCACCCCTATGATTATGAGATCAATCTAAAGGACACATCTATCCCAAAGATCAGTAAGGTTTACCCCTTATCCTCCCCTGAGTGACAGGCCATGGAAGCATTCCTTGAAGAGAACCTTTGGGCTAGGAAGATCTGTCCTTCCAAATCCTCTCAAGCATCATCCTTCTTCTTTGTCAAGAAAAAGAATGGTAAACTCCACCCCTGTCAGGATTACAGGTATCTCAATGAGCATACTGTTCACAACACCTATCCTCTCCCCCTTATCTCTGACCTCATCAACAAACTCTGAGATGCTCAGCTTTTCACTAAGTTCGATATCTGCTGGGGCTATAACAATGTCTGTATTCAAGATGGACATCAATGGAAAGCTGTCTTCATTACACATAAGGGGCTCTTCAAACCCACAGTGATGTTCTTTGGCCTAAATAACTCACCTGCTACTTTCCAGCAATTCATGAACAATTTGTTCTGGGATATGATCACTGAAGGATGGCTTGTCATCTATATGAATGACCTTCTTATTTCTTCCCCTGATGCTGACATCCATCAGGAACATACCTTCCATGTCCTCCAACAGATGACAGAACTCAATCTCCACCTCAAATTGAAGAAATGCACTTTTGCTGTTTCCCAAGTTGAATACCTTGGAATGATTGTTCATCCTGGCAAACTTGCCATGGATCCCATCAAGCTCACTGGTATCTCCCAGTGGCTCATCCCTTCCAAAGTCAAGGATGTTCATTCTTTCCTTGGCTTCACTAACTTCTACAGGCGATTTATCCTCAACTACTCCACTATCACCCACCCTCTCCTTGACCTCACCAAGAGATCTATGGCATGGTCTTGGTCCTCCACTGCTCAGAAAGCCTTTGATTCCCTCAAGGATATCTTTCTCTTTCAGCTGGTATTGCAGATGCTGGATCTCACTTGTCTCTTTACCATCACCACTGATGCTTCTGCTTATGTGTCCAGTGGCATCCTTCTCCAAACCAATGAGAATGGGGCTTGGCATCCCTGTTCTTATCTCTCCCAGACCTTTTCCACCACTGAGTGGAACTATAATATCTATGATCATGAACTCCTCACAGTCATTCACACTCTGAAAGCCTGGAGACAATATCTCCTTGGCTCTTCCACTCCAGTTCAGGTGTTTACTGATCACACAAACCTGACCTATTTTAAATCCCCTCAGAAGCTTAACCAATACCAAGCTTGCTGGCTTCTCAATATCACTGACTTCAACCTGCAACTCTCCCATGTTGCTGGCACCTCTCTTGCTGAGCCTGATGCCCTCTCTCGCCACCCTGATCTTTGTCTGGACATCTCCCAGAATAATCAGAAAGTTACTCTTCTCCCACCCAAACTCTTTATTAACCTCATTGATGCTAACCTCTCTGCCCATATTAAGGAGCATCAACAAGGTGATTCCCTCTGCCTCTCCATCCTGCAAAAACAGGATGCCTCTGCAGATGAGAAATTCCTGTGCTCCCACACCTCTGATTGGAAGGAAATCAATGAATTACTCACTTACTGTAACTGTGTCTTTATTCCCTTCTCCATTAATTTCTGTCATGCCATTCTTTAATGCTATCATGACCACCCCTCCACTGGCCACCCTGGTTACCTCAAAACCTGACAACTCATCTCTGCTGAGTTCTGGTGACCCAGTCTCACCTCCTTTGTTTGCAATTATGTTGCTGGTTGCCCTGTTTGCCAACAAAATAAGGCAAATACTCACCCTTTTCACCCCACACTCTCTCCCATCTGCTCCACTGCCACTTGCCCCTTCCAACAGATCTCCTGTGATCTCATTACCAATCTACCTCCATCCTCAGACTTTGATGCCTTACTGGTCGTGGTCAATCATGGACTTACAAAGGGGGTAATTCTTTGCCCTACCAAGAAATCCATTACTGCTGAGAGTATTGCCACCCTCTTTTTCCACAAAGTATACCTCCAATATGGTCTTTATGACAAGATCATCTCCAACTGAGGCCCTCAGTTTGCCTCTGCCTTTGCCAAGGAGCTTGGAAAACTCCTTAAGTATAATCTCTCCCTTGCCACTCACAATGAAGCTCTCGCAGCTCATAATCTAGCCCACCAAGCTATGGCATCTCATATTCACTCCACCTTTTCTCCATTCACCAAAGAAGATAAAGTGTGGTTAAAAGCTCACAATTTGAAACAGGCTGTCATTCACCCAAAACTCTCTCCTAAACAGGAAGGACCCTTTACCATCATGGAAGTCCTTTCTCTGATTACTTATCATCTCCACCTTTTATCCACATGAAAGATCCACCCTGTTTTTCATGCATCATTGTTATCGCCCTATCATGAAAATGACATTCACAGAAAGAACTTTCCTGCTCCACCCCTGGATCTTATAGAAGATGAGGAGGAATATGAATTGGAGCAGATATTAAAACATCAAGGCTTCCCAGGTAACTGTCAGTTCCTGATCCAATAGAAAGAGTACTTGGCAGAAGACAATTTGTTACACTAGGCCCAGGTAGGGACAGGTGTAGACCTTGCTGTGGAAGAAGAGGATGAAGCAAACCAAAGGTAAGCTTTAAGACAAGTGGAAGGCGACAAATGAAGTGTTGCACCTTAGAAGTACCAGCTACACTCCCAGGGATGTGCCAAGATCAGATGCTAATGATTCTCTGGTTAAGTGCCAGGACACAAGTAGTGATTCCAAGTATGTAGGTACAAGGACTAGTGGAGATGTGAGGACTGTGAGGTAATTGCAAGGTAAAAGTAGCGTAAAAAGAGAGAACAGGAAGTATGCTACTTTATAGTACAGCAAATAAGGTTGAAGCGGAGATATGAGGAGTAATCATGCTGACAAATGATGAGTAAGATATCTGTGTAGAAATGGATGGAAAGTGATAGAATAATTATGAGTCAGCTAATTGACAGATAGAAGGCCCAGGCAAAGGGCATAACAAGAGAGCGATCTAGATGAGGCTAGAGCATGAGAAGAGCAGATTCTATAGAGGCAAGGGAACAAGAGAGCACTGATGGTGTGAAAAGAGCTGAAGCTAGAGCAAGGTAAAAAGGAGATAGGAGAAAGAAAAGAGGAATCATAACAGGAATGTTCTACTGACCTTCACTACTATCTCACTAATCTTGCTTATGCTTGGGAATTACCATCTTCAGTTTCTATTTCCTCTACATTATCCTCCCCAGTCAATGAAGATAAGGAGGCCCTCCTAGTCCAAGTAAACACATGGTGAATGGGTAATCACAGACAATCCCCTGTCCCAGCTAATTATCCTTGCCAGAGTGAACCATGTTATTACTGCCATTGCCTGGGGCACCAATGCCCTTATTGTCCAGTATATCAGTGCCCTACTTGTTTTTATTGGACTCCAGGATATCTGCAATAATCCTGTTCACTTTGTTGTTGCACCCCACCCACCTCTCTGTCCATGGCATCTTTCCTTACTTATTCCTTGTACTCATCCAGGTATTCTTGCCCTAGACCCACTTCTATTGCCATTTCCCCTTCTCTATCTTATTACACAGATAACAATAATGATGGAGTTATTGACTCTGTCAGATAGACTAACATCACAGGATCCCCTACTCCTTCCTTATAGATCCTCATTGAGTAACTTGGATGTACTAAGGGGATAATGTTATGATCCTCTTTTTTCTTCAAACTCTGTTCCTTTTTCAGTTACCCTTTACCCTTTAGATATTGCAAATACCTTTCTGTTTCACATATTTGCAATTCACCATTGCAAATCTTATGAAGTGCATTTTATCTTTATCATTGTATATTCCTGATGTGCTTTATTAGCCTATTTGTTGTCTATCCACTTCTTATTTGTCATGCTCATTCAGCATGCCCCTTTTACCACTAATCCTATGTAAATCCTTTTTCCTTTAAGGCCAACAATGGCCTTTACTATAGTATAAGAAGTAGCACTTCATACCTACATTCCTCATACTACTTCTCCCTTCCCATATCCCCTTGTTCCTCTCTGCTAGGCCTGGTACATGTGTATCTGTGCATTAGTAATACACTTGCTTTCTTGTCAGTATTAACAGCCTGACTTCTTGTCCATTTGCCTCTGGTAATAGCATTCCACTAAACAACTTATCTTTGTGTCTCACAAGTGCAGACACACTATGGTCCTCCTTGATCCCCACCTCATAAAGGGCCTTGGGACTCATCTCCTTGTGTGTCTTCAAAGGGCTATGTCCACTCCTATCCAGATTAGATGTAACACCAGGTAAATGTATGGATTATAAAGTTAGAAAATCACCATGAGGTATAGGTTATGGGTTATGAGTAAGAAAATACTGCAAACCAACTTGGGAAATCAGAAATCCTATGTGTTATAAGGGAGTATGGGTTTTACTGGGTATGTGTTATGTGGGAGTCAACTGTAGTTACAAAATTAATTTAATGGCATATTAAATTAAACTATCTATATCTCCATAGATACATGGTCAAATTACATAATTCTTTTTTGTTGTGTTGCTCTTGGCATGTTCTTCCCACAGTCTCCCTATACTTTGACCTTATTTGTTCTTGTTGGTGAGCTATTAAACAAACATTCAAAAATTGCAAAATATTAAATCAATTTTGAAAGTTACTATGTATCCTGATTTAAATGGTTGTTTTTCTGAGAAATTCCAAGCAACAGTTGAGGTACTATGAGTGATCAGAGGTAAGTGCAATTCTGATATGATTTTTCTTACAGTGGCCAAATCATGTGAAAAGAACAGTTGGCCACAGTTGGGAAGTTGGGTCCAGCCTTGACTGGGTGGCTAGCATACCGGTACTAGGTAGGGTTACATAAGCAAGCCCTATAAGACCCTGACTAGGGCAGGGTTGGGCCAGGTCGGGCCCAGGGCCCAAACCTGAGCCCTGCACATCACTAAGTGGACGTGAGCCGTTAGTCGAACGACACCATAAATAAAAAGTCCATCAAGAACAGCAAATTTATTCATGTATCATTTGTATATTAACCATCACTGCACCATATATAAACGTGCGGGAATTGATCATCAGCTTGCTCCCCCACCCAAATTAACAGAATGCGCGCAATGACAAGAGATCTATTACATCGGTTTTGTGTTGGTTCCGATGCCCCCCTACCGATACAAGGTCATCCAGCGATTTCCCTTCGACGCTGTTGAGGCCGTTACGCTCATCGTTGCGCACTTGTCCGGGCTGCTTTCCGTGGGGCCCGCAGACGGATCCACGCTCGTCAACGGGATCGGCTCTCCCGGGCCATCCAGATCCCCCAACTTGCTACGACGATACAGACGGTGCACAAATGCCACGATTACGAGGAGGTTGCACACGATCAGCGAGAGCGCCGTCTGTCATCATGTAACCGCCGCGTGAGTCAATCAAATATAGAATAAACCTCCAAAAAAAAGGAATGTCAAAGTATGACGCAGGCGCGTAATTATTATGAGCGCTGAAAGAAACGGAGACCTCCATCCACGTTCTCTCATTCTTTTTCATGCGCCGAGAATATAGACGATACATTAAATGCAGCTTACCTTGACGTGAGCGATGACGATGGTCCCGCTTGATACCAACGTAAAGAGAATGATTGAATGTAAAATAGTGACCGCGGTAATCGATAGTGACGCAGAGAATACTGAGAATATCATGATTCGTTGTCGGCAAGTGATCTTTGTCCTTCGGAGGAAGTAAATAGGCAATGCGACGAGCGCAGAATCGGAAATCACATCCGCTGGTAGGAGAGGGTAAGCAAGGATTCAAGTTGGAATGGACATAGGAATGACTGCAACACTCACTGATGAGTTGAGACAGTCCAACCGAACCTGCGACCATACAGTGATGCTTGGCGCATATCTGGATTTTCTGACCTAGCAATGCGGCCCACATGACGGCGAATGAATAGCCAACGAGGACCGCGATGCGTCGAAGCTGCGGAGAGGGGTTCGCGACGCGAACGATGGAAGATAGGATGCTTATCCGACAAGCCCTAAGGGAATGAGTGGCACAAAAAGAAGTTCCACATTCACCATGCTTACGCGTGGAAACAAAAAAACGTACCAAAGGACGCAGGGGAATGCCAGTGCCGCCATCCAGTTGGTGGTTCTGTCTATCGGTGGAATCCCTTTGGCTAGTTCGAGAAAAAGGCATCGATCTGAACAATGAGTTGAGTTAGATCAGATCTGGTCCTTACCTGCCGCAGGTGCCTCCAGCAGAGCAGATACCAAACACACAATGTCGGCTGCGAGTGCGACCGCAGCCCAGCCGTCTTCCCACCAGAAGTGCACCACATACCAGCGATATATCAGCCTGAATACCGTGCATGCGATTGCAACACCATGAAATGAGCCTGAGATGACTGGAAAAGAAAGGAAAAGACGGCCAAGTTGTCTGGTCAGTCCCTCCACGAGAAAAAAGAAACAAGAGCAATCGTAAAGGCACATACTTTTCAAAGTGGGAGACCAGGGGGTCAGACCCATGATGCTCCAGGGATATGAGGAACCGATGACAAAGGGATGTTGGCTGCTTTAATACTCGCACAGAGCCAGAGTGATAGCCTTGAGTAGATTCTCATCCGTCAGGTCCCCTGATCACGGCATCCATTGAATCCTCACACCAATGGGTCGCACCATGGTTACGCCTGAATTTGAAGTGTTACTACGAGGCTAAAAATCATCCCACGTCATGTCAATACTTTCTTATCGAGAACTACGGTTCGGATTAGTATTAATATTTTTCATGTCTCTGTGACGCCCACCAAGTGTAGAAGACAGGCCAGGTGATAGTAGCCTTTTTGTCTGGCGTCATTTTTCACGGACTGGTACTTGCTGACCTACCGCCTTTGACAATAATTTGATCCCAACAATCCCCAGGGTTGGACTAAGTGCTCCACTATCCCGCGGCCATAGACCACCCCGTCGCTCTAGAGCCACGACCCTGATCGATATCATTAATCAACTGATAGAATCACGAATCACAATTGACTAGATATATTGTTGAGTGTGGTGTGGATCAGAATAAACCATACAAGCCAAATAAGACACGTAAATTTGCTGATGCTGGCACGGCGAGCAGAATGACTAGTCCGACTGCAGTGCCGGAACAGCAAACTGAAAGGCGTGAGACCGTTGTTTTTAACCCATGCAATCATTACGTTGGGGCTAATAAATTCGGGGCCGGGAGTTCTATGAACTGACAGTTTCCACAATCGGCCGCATTGAATATACTGCAAAGTCAAAGGGAAACGAACTTTCAGGCTGTTTGACTAACATCAATCCAACTAACACTCTGGACCGCCGTACAGCAAGCTACGGCTCGGTGTCACGTCCATTTTGTATTTTAGTCAAAACAGCGTAGGACCTAGGACTGTTCAGCTCAATGGGGCCATTAAGTCATATGCAAAGTCAGCTAGGAAAGCTTTGAAAATGTGACCAGGGCAGGCCAAAATGAGTCAAAATAGCTGTAATAAGCTCAATTAAAATTCCTTATTGATTATAGAATGACATCTGTACATTACAGCTTTCTGTTTTTCATGACAGCTATCATTTTCTGTTGCCTACTCAACATATTAGCATATGACAGCTCCATTCTACTTTAATATGTTGAGTCTTTCACAGCATCCTCAGTCATTTCTTTGTCCCAACTAAGGTATGCAAAAGCTTATCACATATTACAGTATTACTCACTGACAAGTACCTAGTCCTAACTTCCATTAGATTATGAGCCCTGTGGCCTAACTTCAACCCATTTAATATCCAGTCTTGTTCTCACCCCAAATTCACCTGTCTGGTCAAAACACTTCATCTACAGTACCCACATCTTGGAATATGCCCACAAATGCAAGTTATTTCTGTTGGAATATGTTGATTATCTACCATCTACTGCTTATATAAGCTTATAGTTACATCGGACCATTAGTTACCTTAGGATACTTAGTGACTACAAGTATCCTGCAGTTTCCTGCAGTTTCAACAATTTCTTCCCATGAAGTAAGGATGACCACCTTGCAAATGAAACTAGCTACTTTGTGTGGGTGCATTGCATAATCACTGCTTTTGAGTACTATGATCTATCACAGATTGTTGATGGAATACTCCCAGAATCATCTGATGCCACCTTGCATATTATCTGGTAAAAAATGAACTTAGCTGCAAAGGCAATGATTAGTCAGTGCATTAAAGCTGAGCTTGTAGTCAAAATAATCCACCTTCATGCTGCAAGTGACACATGTAATCTTTTTGCAGCAGAATTCAGCCAGGTTGGGACAGAATCCATTATATATTGGTTCTGTTGTCTTATACACCATATGCCAAGTGGTGAAGACATATTCATGCATGTTAATGAATATCAGGAGGCTATTCACTATCTTACTAATGCCAATTTTGTGATCCAGAAATGGCTTGCAGCCATTATCCTACTGTCAACACTTCCATCAGATCCCAAAGACCCAGATTCTTGAGACTACTTTATAAAAGGAGTCCATTTTGACAAGACTACAACAACACTCTCTAGCATTATATCAGAGATACTTGAAAAAAAGAGATGACAGATGCCACCCACAACAACCATGACCAGCAGAACCCCTGAAAATGCACTGACAGTGCCAGAGTGAACTACTTGCACCACTAGTATCAAGTTCTGCATAAATTGTTAGCATGCTGGGCATGATATGACCACATGGTATTCTAAGGGTAGTGACATGGAGGGAAAGGGACCAAGGAGGAAGTTGCATGGCAAAAAAAAGAAAGCAAAAGCTGCCCAAGAGAATAAAAGCAAAGATAAGGTATCCAATATCATACTCAAGAGATGCTTGATGGCCAATGAGGTACCACACACCCATCTATCACCTGATATCATTATGCAACCCCCCTTGGCTCTCATCAATACCATGGATTCTGTGCTTCATGCTCACATAGTACCCTCAATACCTATTATTGATTCTGGCACTTCAACTCACATATTCATAAATCATGCATTGTTTACCTCATACTCTACATCATCTGGTGGCAGCATCAGTGGCTTTGGAAATGGGCAAACTATTATCTCAGGATGAGATAAAGCTCAACTTATTGTAAGCAGATCTTCTGGAAATATAACCTGACTTTGTCTGTGCAATACATGCCATGTTTCATTATCCACCATGTTAATCATCTCAGTATCACATCTCAATGATGCAAACTACTACACCCTTTTTGGCACTGGATGCTGCATCTCATTTGAGCTAAAGAATGAAGGACAACTGATACATGATATGCTCACAAAGTTGACCAAAACCATTTTCACTGCTACCCACTGTGCTAATAGACTCTACTATCTTAATGCATCTAGATCTTGCCCCAATTTTGCCTACCCAGCCACCACTCCTGGCCCACAGCTTGAGCACTGGCATTATCACCTTGAACATTTGAATTACTCCACCCTGCACTCTCTGCTAGGAAAAGGCCTTGTAACTGACATGAACCTCACCTGAGCTGAACTGGACTGCAGTCCTCCAGTTTGCCAACCATGTGTGATGGGAAAACTAACCTGCACATCTTTTCCTTCTTCAGACTGTGGTAGAGCAAGCCATTTTCTTGCCCTTATTCACTCTAATCTCTGGGGTCCCTTGCCTGTTCATAGCATATCCAGATTACAATATATGTTGACCCTCACTGATAACCACATATGGTGGATTTGTGTTATGCTAGGCCTGGGTAGGGACAGGCATAGATCTTGCTGTGGGAAAAGTGGGAGAGGCAAACCAAAGGTAAGCCTCAAGACAAGTGGAAGGCAACAAACAAAGTGTTGTGCCTTAGTGGTACCAGCTACACTCCCAGGGGTGTACTAAAGTCAGACACTGATGACTCTCAGGTTAAGTGCCTGGACACAAGTAGTGGATTCCAAGTACATAGGTACAAGGACAGAGGAGATGCAAAGACTGTGAGGAAATCACAAGGTAGAAGTAGCATAAGAAGAGAGGAGACTAGAAGTATGCTATTTTATAGTACAAATACTAAGGTTCAAGCAGAGACTAACTGAGTAATCATGCTGATGAATGATGAGTAAGATATCCATATGGAAATGAATGAAAAAAGATGAAATGATTATGAGTCAGCTGATTGAGAAAATAGAAGACCTGGACAAAGGGCTTAACATGAGAGCAGTCTAGGCTAGGCTAGAGCACAAGAAGAGCAGAAGTTATAAGAAGAATGGTGAACAAGAAAGTACCCAAGGTGCATGAAGAGCAGAAGCTATAAGTAAAGCAGGTAGGAAAAAGAGAAAAGAAAAGAAAAGAGGAGAAA